>APFE030471358.1:119816-194393 GCA_000404065.3 Pinus taeda
TGGGAGAATGTTGGGTTGTGTTATATTCTTTCCATGACTAGCCCACGTAGTTAACTGGGGGGTTAGAAGGGGGGCGGAGCCCCCCCTTCATTGCGCCGATTGCGTAACAGGGGGAGTCACAGGGGGTTTGAGGGGTGCAGGTAAACCCACTTTAAGGGGTCCGAGGCAATGCCCCAGAAAATTTTGTTTTTGGACCCTATGTTAGGTTGGGCAAACATACCTATGGTTTTGTGCATAATTTTCACACATGGTTTTGGACGCAATGGTTTTCGGTCCATGGTATTGGATTCTTTGGCATGTATAAATATGTATTGTAACATTGACAGGAACATAATGAAAAATCAAGTTGGTAGTCCCAGTTTTGGTATCCAAGGGAAAATATCTGTGTATATGTGTTTTATGTGTTATGCTCTCGCATTGTTTATTTTCTGTGTTTTAGAATTCATATGCAGGTAATTTTTGTACGGGGTTAAAACCTACACTTCTTCCATGCATCCTTTGTCCCATGGAAATATATCGATGAGTCAAAGATCCTGAAGTGACCCACATCTGGTCTCTTACTGGAGAAATCTTCCTCTGGTGTCTTCATCCCAAGTATGTGATGTGATCTTCTATTATGAAAATAGACCATTGTGTTGCATGCCTCAACCCACAAGTGAAGTGGTAGGCCTTGGTCATGCAACATCGCTCGTGCTGCTCCTACAATAGTTTTGTTCTTACTCTCACCCATGTTGGCCAGATAAATCAATCTTGTGAACAAGGTTGATCTCCCTAGTATCAATAGATATCTAGCAACAAGCAGGACAAGCAAATCTACCTTTCTCTCAACATATTGCAATTCATTAATAAAAACTAAAGAGGTGTTTCGACCCTACCTTAAGCCCAACGCTAGTTTGTGGCAGCCATGCTTCAACCGTCCGAAAGAGTTTCCTTTTGAGAACCTGCAATCACAAACAATCACACATCAAATAACACCTACATAGCTAATATAATAAATCATGTTGATTATGGTGATCAAGGAATCCATAAAATAAACCATAAAACACAGCTTATTGAGAAAAATAAACTTGATTGTATTAACTTTGAAATAGAAGAACTTTAAAACCTTTGGTGCCTTGATGTTGTACAAGCTCTTCCCAGGGTCCAAAAAAGGAATCTCCTCTACTTTGACAAGCCTCGCACTCTTCCAAATGAAAATAAGAGGTATATAATCTTTCCTCACAAAAGCTCAATTAGGAAGACCAAGTTCCAGCAGCATTTCACCTCAAAAATATTCAACTTTCAACCTCCTCAGTAACAAGCCCAATGCTTCATTTTATAGTGCAAATGAAAGAGGTTACAGGTCCACCTATGAAGGGATAGAGTCCTCCTTCAAAGGGATAAGCTCCTCACATCAAGGAGTTAGCTCCTTAAGGTATGGGATGCATGAACCTTTAAGAAGCAAACTTGCCACCTCAAGATTCGCTCTAGAAGCTTCCAGAAATGACTCAAAGTGAGTTTTCAAGAATGTACTTGCACCTTTTTAACTTTTACAGGGGTCCGCACCCATAACACAGAGACAAAGCGGTCAAGTACGTAGGGGATATGACCATTAGGTGCGAGACCGCCAGTAATGCTAAGAGAAAGTGTGGAACCAGAGTTTTAGAGACTTTTAAGGGCTTTCTCTTATTTTCAAGGCTTGATATAAAGAACTGAGGCTTAAGACTTGCAAAGGAGGAAAGTATGAGTGGTGATAGACTCACACAGATTGCAGAATGTCAAAGTGACAATTTTTGTGCAACAGATTGCCCCCTAAAGTGCGAACTATGTAATAGATGAGGATAGCATTTGTCATCTAAGAAGGGTGAAGTACTTTATCATTTCAAGGATCATCCTATGGACATCCTGGTCAAAACCTGTAAAAACATTCAATATATATATGTGAACATATCATCGCTGAGGTAGGCATTCCCATGCTCAGATCAAAACTGACTAGAAAACTAACTAAATTGTTCTGATATAGGAATGATTTTGTAATACATCACAAGTATAAACATATGTAGACACAGTATGGTCGCAGCCATCTGTTTATGAATAGTCCACTGTATAATGAATAACAAAATTCCTCGCAGCCTAGATGGTAGAAACTAGATCCGGGGTCTTGATTTCTGCTTCCTGAACTAGTACGATTCTATCCATGTGAATGAATGTGTCGAGGTCGAACATGGTAGAAACCACTTGATTACCATTCAATGATGTGAACTATTAACAAGTGTGAGAGAAACCACCAGTAATGCCAATGGCTCTCAAAGTACTCAATACAATCCATGAAATGTGAATAAATAAGTTGATGTCGAACATGTCACAGAATCCTTTGATCGAAGGTCAATGATGCAACCTATCATCGAATGTGAGAAACCTGCCATTAGGGCATGCAGATTCCATGGTACTAACGATTTCTAGATCATCTTTCCAGATAATGAGTTGGAGTCGATAGAAAGCGATCTGTCGTAGGCAAGCCCACAACATGAAATCATAGATCAAGTTTTGAAGAAATATATTTGGCAAGGAGTAACTTAGGGATGGTCAAAATGGATGACAAATATTTTTCAAATGAATGGTTTAATTGAACTGACCTCTTGAACACATAATGAAACTTCAGATGGTTTGGTGACAATTGACCCAAAGCTAAAACCCAGAAACTAGCTGAAGACTTTCAATATGGTTTGATTAACTGTTAGGCAAAGGATTTCCCAACCCAGGTGAACAAAAAGTGTCGTGTTCAAGAGTGGTTAACTGCTTTTCTAAAACACAAAGTATAACAAACAAGTTCATTTTTCTCTCTTTTCGCCCACCATTTTTGGCAAGTACATCTTTATTTTTGACAAACTTAAGGACGATAACATTTTCCTGATTATAAATTCATCCTTCGGATGAGTCCAACTTAGTTTAAAATTCGCACCCTAAGAAGGAGTGGTCCATTCCTGTTTAAAATTGAACATGTCCTTTATTGTTGAATTTTAATGAGTCCAGTATAGGAAAAACTCAGTATTTTTAAATTTTAGGGAGTCAGAAGAAAAACTTAAGAAAACTCCATGGTTGTCCTTTTTCGTAAATTTGTGTCCCCCAAGCCCGAAAAAGCATCAAATAATACTTGAGAGAACCGCTTGACCATTACGATCAAGGAGTACTTTTCATAATTAGTGACTCTGATCTGAAAAATTAAAAAGCGATCAAAAACACGTCATTTTATAAAAAATATCGAACTTGAAACGACAAAAATCCGGCAATATTTTCATGTTTATACGGTCAGAAAAGAGTTGTAAGTGGACCGTCTTTCTAATTCCGTTTTAATGAGTTTAAAAAGAAAAAACTCGGCAATCTTTTCATATTTTATGAGTCAGAAAAGAACTTAAAGAGAACTCCAATGTTTCTCTTTTTCATAAATTTTGGAAGAGTCCGAAAAAGTGAAAAAGTATGCTCTCTGTTGAAAATGATCAATTCTCCCTAAAAATCCAATATTCTGCACAAAAACTCAAAACATTACTCATACCTGTTTAAAATAAATAAAAATGCATCAAAAAGTTACCTTTTTAAAGTGAAAAATAAACAAATTAAAAAAAAAAATTATTCGAAAAAGCTTATAAAAAGGGATTTTGTAAATTCATTTTTACCGTTTGACTTCAGAGTGAGAAGTAAGAGCTTTTGGGTAAGAAACTTCCTGTGAAGATTGCGGAAAATCCGACCGTTGGAATCGAAAACCGTCAACTCCAGGTAATCCACATCATCCCTATCTTGCATTTCAACCGTTTAATTTTCATTTTAGTGCTTTAAAATTGATCTTTTAAGGAAAATTTTGTTTAAAAATCCGCTCGCGGGGGTCCGCAGGTGCAACATGCGGCCCTTGTGGACCTTGACTTTTTTGTACAAAGGAAAAAGTCAGGGTCCCGCACCTGTTCCTAAGGACGAGTGTGAACCTATGCACTGTCCCTAACTAGCGGGTGCGGACCCCACGAAATAGGTTTTAAAATTTCAATTTTTTTATTTCCGCCCAAAAATTTTTGAACTAAATTGTTCTAATGCGCCTTTTTGCAATGTAGGATATGAAAAATGCTCATTTAGCGGGAACGCGGGCATGAAGATGTGGATCTTGCCACATTAATTCATCCACCTACAATACAGGCATTAAAATCATGCGAAATATTTAAATTATGGGCCATACCCGGCATGAGGGCTCAGGTAGACTTCCTGTAATGGCTGGTAGAGAGGTGGAGCACACAAGACCAGTGTTTCATAATTGGTGGCCACCGGCTCGAAATCAAGCTAGAGGATATATATTTCTTGACTAGTTTGCCCAAGAGAGGCGAACAATTATCTCTATTCGGGACTAGGCCAGGTGGCCAGTCTGTCGCTAGTCTCCAACTAGAGTTTTGCAATGACCAAACAAATGACAAATGGATAGATATTAAAACTATCTCCCGTCCTGAACTTAAAGTGATTGCATTTATTGTCACCAGACTATGTGGGAGCGTAGCATTGCATGTAGCTACCGGATCCCAGATGTGAATGGCAATAGATTGTTATCGAGGCACCATCTTCAACTGGTGTGAGGCTGTGTTGGCAAATGTGAAAGGCCAACTGACTAGAGCAAAGAATGGACAACTAAAAAACTTTGGATATGGTTTCTTGGTTGTGAGCTTCGGTCTAGAGAGGGTCCCTATGTTGGTCCCACAACAGCTCTCAGTCGAGGCTGGACTTCCTCGAGAGCCTAGGATTATTCGTTGGGTTGCACTGATGGCCCATCATCCTGAGGAGGGTTCAGAGGTTGTCCGATTTCCACCTGAGTATTTTCATTGGTTGAGGAACCAACTTTTCGTGATTTAGGATTTTCCATATGCTGGGATGGATTATTGTCGTGATCTAGGCATGGCTCTTCCACAAGGAGAGCAATGGGATGATTCAGGTAAAATCATTTTCAACACTTTCTAAATTAAAAAATTAAAAAATATATATATATAAAAATTAAAAAATAAATAAAAATAAAAAAATTAAATCGTCCAAAACTGATAGTAAAAAGTTTTAAATGCAAATATGCGTCCACGGCAACCAGCCTCTCTCCAGCCCTATGAGAGGAGCACCCTTCTATAGCAGTACCGGCCCCACAGGACCAATCTATAGAGACCTTGACCGAATTGGAGAATCATCTAGAGCGTTTGACAGTAGATATTCTAGAGACTAGCATAGATGATATTCCACTTAGGCTACAGCATTACGTGATTGGGGTCCCAGGACCTTTAAGAGGTTCCTTTGCAGGGTGGCTCGAGCAGTGGTTTCTTATTGTGATCATCATCAGGGATAGGATGATCGCCTTTGTAGACTCATATGACATTTCATGTCTTTTTGTACTATCATTTTTTGCCGATCATAAGGTGTTTTTCAACCTATGATCGAAGATGATGTATATTTGACACACTTCTATGCTATGATATATCACTATTACTGGCTATCTTGTATAAAATGTTACGGAATGTTTTTAAATTTACTATTTTGATTATTGCAAATGTCTATTCAACATTCGAGAAGCAACTGCATCTGCTAATATATTTAAATATCTTGGAATATGTTGATATTCAATGTAGTCAAATTCACGTTCCAAGAGACGAACTTTCAAAAATAATCTTAATAACATTGGATTTCTAATGGCATAAACCCTGTTAAGTTGTAATACAACGAATTCAGAATCTAACCTAACAATCAAACTCTGAATCCCAAATGAGATGGACTCAGATAATAACTCAATCATTGCACTATACTTTGCAATGTTATTTGTTATTTGACCGAGGCTTACCCCATGCATAGATACTAACTCGTCAGAGGGTGAATAGATAACCCAAGCTGCAGAAGAAATGTTTTATGTACTAAGACAAGCACAACTAGCAAAACCAATGTATGTTTGAAGAGACGTCAACATCTACAATATCAAGAGTAAAATCAAGATAAGCAAGAATAATGACAAAAACACTCTCTAAACTAGGCACACATTTTTAATCTAAAACACACCAATGATAAAGAAACTATTCTGACAAATATCTCCACACCAAAATTTAAGCATAATATCTTTTCAGATAAAGCCCATTTCTGGGTTTGCCCAAAGAGACACCGTCAAAATCTACCAATTCATAGGCCCATTTTGCTAGCTTTTGCTTAACAACATAAGGACCATGCCACATAGGTACAAATTTTCCAGCCCCTAGCTTATCGTTTGCTTGATCGTATAGTAAAACTAGGTCTCCTTCCAAAAATTACGAGGTGTAACATTTCGGTCGTACTGAGCTTTTATTCGTTTGGCATGAGTCTCGATTGCTAATGCAACATCACGTCGATTCTCATCTAGCTAAGCTAATTACAACAAATGTTTCTCCTCTTCGGAAGTGGCTGGGAGTAATTCTATGGCTATTTGCAATGACGGAATTTTTCATTCAGTGGGTAACACGGCTTCCAACCCGTAAACTAGTTGAAAAGGAGTGAAACCAGTTGATGTTTTTACTAAGGTTCAATATGCCTAAAGTGCTGAAAATAACATGTTATGCCAATTCGACCTATGAATACCAATGATTCATTGGATCATAGTGACTAGAACTTTATTGATAGCTTCAACCAGACCATTAGCCTATGGGTAATATGGAGTAGAACTATCGTGACGCAAGCCAAGTTTATTTGTTAGTTCAGTCATCATGATGTTTCAAAAATGACTTCCATGATCAGTAATAATTGCTTGAGGAACACCGAATCTAGCAATTATATGATTGAAAACGAAAATTGTAGCAGTTTTGTCGTCTGCCGAAAATGTAGGCAATGCCTCGGCCCACTTAGTAAAATAATCTACTGCAAGGATGATATACACATGCCCCCCAGCCGAGTGAGGGTTACATGTAATAAATTCGATACCCCACTTTGCAAAAGGACCGACGACAATTATAGGGTGGAAAGGAGTAGGTGGAGCATGCATCGTATGATCAAAAATTTGACAATTGTGGCATTTCCGGATTGCATAGGTACAATCTTTAAATAAGGATGGCCAGAAATAACCAGCGCGCAATATCTTTTGGGTTGTGGCATACCCAGACATATGACCGCCACATGCTCCAGAGTGACAGTCATTCAAAACCTTTTCAGCTTCTTCATGAGTTAGACAACGTCGGAAAACAGAATCTACCCCACGACGATAGAGTGTATCTCCAATAATATTGTATTGTTGGGATTGGAAACATATTTTCCTTCACTGAGATCGTGAGATTTCAGGCTGAAAAGATTGGGTTTGGAGATAAACAATTATATCTCCATACCATGGATCAAGAGTACTAATTCATCTGCAATGGGTTCTTCCACCACAATTTCAGTATCAGTGCACGGGAAATCACACATCAATTCCGCAAAAACCAAAGATTTATTTGCCTTGGATTTTTCAAATTACTGCAGGATAACTATCCATTTGGAATACTTGCCCCCTAGCAATTGTTTGGTCAAAATATACATCAAAGGGTTACAGTTAGAAATTACCATGGTTTTGCGTAATAAAATGTAGTGACGAAATCTTTGAACAAATTGAACAGCTGCCAAGGCCAATTTCTCCATATGTGAATATTTAAGCTCAGTCGGATTCAGAGTTCAACTAAGATAGTAAATCACATGTTCACTTTTAAATTCATCTTCCTAAACTAATACCATCCCAATGGTGGAATGAGAAGCGAGGAGGTACGAAAAGTAATCTTGGTTGTAGTTGGGAGGATGCAATAATGGTGCATGGGTCAACACGTGTTTAAGTGCATCAAAAGATTTTTTAGCTATTTCATCCCAAACAAATGGAGTATTCTGTTTCAACAACCTGTTAAAACCTTTCGTTATCTCGGCATAGTTAGGAATGAAACGATGTAAAAAGTTTGTTTTCCCTTGCAAACTTTGGAGTTGGTGAAGAGTCAAAGGAGGAGGTAATTTGACAATAGCTTCAACCTTCAAGGGATCGACACAAATGCCAACTTTCGAAACAAAAAATCCCAGTAAACGACCCATTTCTATACAGAAAACACATTTGTGTGGATTCAGCCTAATTCGATAATGCCTACATCTCATAAAGATTGCTCGTAAATGAGTGGGATGGTCAGCTCTACGTAATGAATGAGTAGGTAAATCATCAAGATAGGGCTACACAATTTGCTTGATGTCATGAAATGTGTAAGATATGGCCCTTTGAAAAGTTGCTCCGGCATTCTTCAATCCAAAAGGTAATTTGCAATAAGAAAATGTCCCCCATAGACAAATGAAAGTCGGTTTAGGTTGATCAGCAAGGAGTATGTTGATTTGATTGTAACCGGAAAAACCATCCATAAAGGAGAACATTTCATTGCCGACACAATCATCGATAATTTGATCGATATAGGGGGTTGGATAATTGTCTTTAGGACAAGCTCAATTAATATCCCTATAATAGATACATATTGTTATTGTTCCTTGCTTTTTGTTAACAAGAACAATATTCGATACCCAATCTGTTAAGGGAATTGGATGAATGAAACCTGCTCGAAGTAATTTCTCAACTTCAGCTTTAATAGCAGCAACTTTTCGTGGATGTATCTAATGCAAACATTGCTAGACAGGTTTAGCATCTGGGTAAGTTTTAATTTCATGGACAACAATCGATGGATCGATTCCTAGCGTTTATTCATATGACCAGGCAAACACGTCATGGAATTATTGAAATAGGGCTTTATATGTTTGGATTTCATCGTCCATACACGAAGCACCTATATGAATGTTTTCAATAATTTTGGGTTTCACTGAAATGTCAATAGGAAACGTTCGAGAAATATTTCCCAAATTCAACTCAGAATCAGGATGTTGCAATGGATTATGTGGTTCTTTGACATAGTCAGTGTAAAAATAGATGAGAAATCATTTTCAAAATGATCAAGCTCAGGTAAAAACGAAGATCGATGATGAAGATCTTCCCATGATAAATCATCAACAGACAAAAGTTCATGAATCTTCTCATCAATATGAACAAGATCAGAAAATGGTGTTGAAGCTAAGGTTGATATTGAAAGTGATTCCCCATGGATCACATTCATTGGATCATATTTTGTTGAACAAGAGTTGGAAAATGACTGTATAGCCTAATATGCAATTTCAAAGGGACTCAAAGGCATCGCGTCACCAAATGAGTCCACCTCATAATCGGAAGGTACAATCTAAGGATCATCAAAAGCAATAGTGTTCGATGAAATCATATGAATATTTGCAAAAGAAGGTGATACATTAGGAGGAGGAAAAGAAATAGTTCCTAGTAAACCAGAATATTTAATCAAACCTAGCCCAACATTCTTATAAGGGATAGTTATTTTACCGACATGTTGAATAATATCAGAAGAGGCTGGGTAGGATGAAAAATAAGTTAGTTGGTCTATCCTAACAATCTTTCCATTATGAGTAAACTTGATAAGCCGAAAGACCGATGAAACAATAACAGTCATAGCGTAAGACCAACTGCAACCCAAGAGAAGGTTGTAATCTAGAGGGGCATCAACCACTTCCACATCTAGATTTACAGTTTTGCCTTCAACCCCTATAGGTAAATCCTGCAAAATACCAAAGGGATGAAACCCTTGGCCATCAAAAGCCTTTATAATCGTCGAGGATTGATCGAGTGTAGGAGAACCAAGCAATCTCCAACACTGAATCAACATAATACACGTATAATCTCCCTCATCAATCACAGTCTAAAAACAAGGTATGTTTTTGACTAAGACTGGAATCTGGAAAGCCATTTGATGAGGTAGGTGAGGTGTACTATTCTCTAAATCGAAGATTATTAGGTTCGAATCCTGAATTTCAACAGCTCCTATAACAGACAATAGTAATTTATGTTGTGTTAGGCATGATTGCAACACCTCCAAAGCTGACATTGTTGAAGGGGAAATAGCTAAGTCTTCAACAATGTTATAATTTTGAGTAGCTCTCGCATGTGAATTGAAAGCTGACTTCTGAAGTATACCTTTAGCAAGCGGTTTGATTACTAAATCTGGGTTAGGTTTCTCGATCTGTAGCGGATCAGAACCAGAAAGAGTTGAAGTTGATGGGTTTGAATTAGAATATTCAGCTTCTTTACCACCAACAGGATTTTTACTACCGTAATATTGCGATCATGTCGCAATCCTGACATGGGACATCATCATAATGGGTTCTTCAGAGGCATTTGAGGAAGAACCAATCATCTTACTGTCTTGGCTAGGAAAAGTATCCTTTACGACAGCAGGTGTTTGAGAACCTTTGACGATTTTCGCAACATCAGCTCGATGTGGGCAATCTCTTGTAAAATTCTCCTCGTCACAAATGAGACAAGGATAGCAAGGTTTATATTTCTCATCAGTAGATTCATTTTTATCTGATTTCTCTTTTGAGTTTTGTTTATTTTTCTTCTTCCCCTTATTTTTACCACCGGATTTTGATTTGGCCGTAGAGGATTCTACAACATGAATATCGTCAGGAATTTCAGCGGAAGAGTCTCCTGTCGAGGAATCTGGTAAAGTTATAATAGGAGAAGATTTCTTGAAGATTTCTTCTTTCTTTTGGTACTAACTGAACCAATCATACCATCAGCGGCATGAGACCCTGAAGGAGCTGCAGTTATTTGATTGTGCTTCGGAAGGTCGGGGATTTTTTCATGTAAAGTACCTGACTGCGTATAGACGAGGTCAAGGTACTGAGCCTGAGCAATTACTTTCTCTTCAGTAACAACTCCTGCCTTAGCTACATCCTCAATGATTTTAGGTAATAATGATTTAACAAACCATTTTGCTAAAATTTGATCTGAAATAAAAACTTTCACTAAACGTCATCTACGTCACCATTCATGAATATGATCTGAAATATATCCGGACGTTGACTATTTTAATGAAGTTAATAATTTTTTTCCATTGTCGTATCTGATAGGCAACTGAAAATGAGTTAAGAAAGAAGTGGCTAACTGGCTAAAATTATAAAAAGATCCTCGTGGTAACTCAATGTACCATTTGGTAGCAAGACCAATTAGAGTGTGTTGAAAAAGACGTAAGTGAATTGAATCATCGACAATGGAATTAGATGCACACCAGAGGTGATAAGTCATCACATGGTTTGATGGATCCTCTCCTAACTTACCCTCAAACTTTGGGATATCACTGGGCAACTTATTCGGCATTGGCGGCCAATACGGAAGATAATTAATTGGATCGTTCGTAAGGCACAACAAATCAGGTAAATCCAAAGTTGTTATAAATGGTAACTGATGGTTAGGGTTGTGAAAACCTTGGGTAACAAGACCAGCCCCAGGAGGAGGATATCCAGGATAACCTGGAATTGGATTTGCATTTGGAAAATTATATCCTCCAGGAAAACCAGGATTAACCAGACCAGACTGGGGTTGTTGAGGTCGTTGATAAGTATATCCAGGGTACGGTTGATACTGATAAACTGGGCTTTGTACAGCAGGACCGAATTGGTACTATCCCTGGTATGGTTGATAAGTGAATTGCGGTTGACTTGTGACAACTGTACTTGGACCAGGTTGTCCTACAGGCATCTGAACCGAAGTCTGAACTATAGGTCCTAATTGTGGTAAAGAGGCTTGAGGAGTTGATGCAGGAATAGTAGAAACTAGAGCTGCTGATATTCCAAAAGTAGGTGGGGTAGATTGAACAGAAGTTGCAGTAGTTGCAACAGCAGTTTGAGGTGGAGTTCGAGGTGAACTAGGCCCAGACTGATGAACTACACCAAGTGCAGAAGTTTGAACAGTAGGCTGGACAGGTGCTGGGTTAGACCAGAAAGCAAAGGTTGTCCAGGCTGACTTGATAACTGCACATTAGGTTGCAAAATCTATTGAGTTTGAGATGGATCCCACACAATGTTCATTCCGGGGTATGAACCCATATAAGGTTGAGCCTATGACGGGCCATAACCGGGTTGAGCATAGGACTGATAATTAAATGGTACATTTCCAACTCCTTGTACAAATGGTTGACCAGAAGGTGGTTGGAAACCTTGAGTTGGGTACTGACCTTTAGGTTGATAACCTTGAGGCATGTACTAATACTGGGGTTGACTTTGAGGTACATATTGATACTGGGGTTGACCTTGAGGTATATATTGAGTCTGGGGTTGACCTTGAGGTATGTACTGTCCTGAAGGTATGCACTGTCCTTGAGGTTGCCCCCCAGGGGGTAACTGACTACCTTGAGGTTGCCCCCCAGGCGGTAATTGAGTACCTTGAGGTTTCCCCCCAGGCAGTAACTGACTACCGTGAGGTTTCCCTCTAAGTGGAAACTGACTACCTTGAGGTTGCCCTCTAGGCGGTAAATGACTAGCTTGAGGTTACGGATTTGGAATAGTGCCAGACATCATAAGAATTTCTTCTATGCTCGACACTTGAGTTCCGTTATTACCAGTTGATATCCCATGTTCAATTGGTTGAGGAGATGCTCCTGAAAAAGTACCAGTGAGTGACTGATACCCAGAAGGAATAGAAGGACCGCCATATAAAAATGTTTCCAACGTTTGGGAAAACATGGATGACTGTTTCGACATATTCAAAGGAGGATAAAAACCTTTGGGCGTAGGATGAAAAGGAATTCCAGGTGGTGAAAAATTAAGACTCGAGTTTTCTAAAAAGTTTGTCAATGATACATACCAAGTGTCACTTCTAAAAGGATTGTAGAAGATTGATTCACGCTCCCTAAGTTCTAAAGTCGGTTGATTTTCAGGGAGAGTTGTATCTTCGTCCGTACTAACAAGTTCTTCAATAGAAATGAGTCCAGAAGGAAGATTTTGGATAATGATACTTCCTACCCTGGGTGAACCAGGACCACTAGAAGTTGGAGAAGCAAATCCTAAAGATGGAGTAGCAGTAGGTTCCGTTTCAGGCTTAGAAATTTCAGGTTCTTCAGCTAATTCACTAGTAGGAGAAATACTACCAGTAACTTCGGAAAATGAAATTGGTTCAGAAATATACTTTGTTGCTTGAACTTGATAATCAGGATGAATAATTAAAGAAGACTCTCTGGCTTCCGGTGACCCAACTCTATTGTCACTAGGTGATAAAAGAGCTCGTAGCCCTTCAAGCTGGCTTGGTGTATACTCGGGAGGTTGCCCCTGAAGTCTATGGGATTGTCTTGGTAATTCATCCACGATTAAATATTTAATTACCTCACCCGCAAACAAAGAAAATCTCAATAAAACCACCTAGAGTCTCTAAAGAACCAAACAATTGAATCACACGCCTAAAAAAAATCTAAGAGTTCAAACCACACACAAAGAGTAACTTTCTGTACCAAAAACACTAGTTGGTGATGAAATCCAACGTCGCAGAATTCAATACATAAAGGGCGGTTGGAACAGTTACCCCGACAACCTACTTAATGAAACAAACTGGCACAAGTTTCTTCAGAAAACCGTTTCGAGTGAAGAGAACCCCGCAGAGAGTCCAAGTGAGTCTAGTCGACGTCTGCTCCAGGTACAGTGAGACCCGTCCTTCACCATCACCTTAGGAAAGAATCTTAAGATTATGGTCACTAAGGTTACCAATAGTAAAAAATACAACTAGGGGAACAGTCTACGATCTGATCTACGCGCAAGGGCAAAGTAACAAAGCGAAATCCCCTTGAAGGCTCCTCGACATGATCAATCCAAGTTTTACCAACAAGTGACCCTAGGCTCCTCGACAATGGTTAATCCGAGGTATGTCATTTTTAATACGCACAAATCTTCTATCTTTCCCAATGAGACAGACTTGATTGTCTCAAAGTTTCGGACATGATCTCGTGATTGACTCCTTTAAGAGGAGCTTCCCAGATTATATCAATTACAATTGGATTTATTTCCTACTACAAGATATAGCTACTTGTTTGTTTTAACTATCTTGGAGAGTTAATTAGTCCCTACTCCAAGATACTAGCCTAAGCTATATTGGTGATAAGAGCCCTAGAAATAAAAAGATTGCTAGATCAATTTTAATTAAGCGTTATTTTTATAGGTTGTTTCTTAAGTCAATAGGTATGGAGATGAAACTTTGATGGTGTGAAGACTCGACTCCAAAACACTAAAAAATGCACCTAAAATGATAAACAATCTGTTTTTCCTTCAATGAATCTCTAGCTAAAAGAAAGAGTTGAGAATGCAATTCTTTGAAAAACAAATCTTTCCTTCAACATGTCAATGAAAAGAAAATATTTTTGTCTTTTTGAATAAACTCAAAATGAGACTACTAATTAAAGCTCAAAAAAATAAATACCTTTTCTTTTCAAACACTCAAAACTACAGAAAACAATTCTTTCAAAAGAGATTCTACAATTTCTATAAAACACTCAAAACTATGAAAAAGTAATCTTGAGACCTAAAACTTCTAAAAATCTAATCGATATAAAAGCTTCAAATCTTTTTGAGGGCATTTTACTTAGTTATTGAGTAAACTAAGGATTAATTCGTTCAGAATAACTAATCAATCAAAAACATCCAGCTATGTTTTCTTTTATAAAAATGAATTTCAAAACTTATGACCAAGTTCGTTCAAAGATTTGCAAAGAGAAACGAAATCTATTTCTCACCAAGGGAAGATTTCACAAACCAGCTAGACTCATCAAGAAGACAAAGATACCAGGGTGATCTAAAGTTTCTTAGGCTTCTAATCCCTGAGTCACTACAAAGACCAAGCGAAAATCAATCCAGGCATGCAAAACTTCTAGAAAATCATTTAAAACAGAAACACCAATGGAACTTGATCACAAGAGACTTTTGATAGGACACATGCATATATGGGCAGAAACTAAAAGTAATAAACTAATCCTAAACCTAACTAGACGAAAACATTTTAAGTTTTTCAAAAATTTTGACAGGGTCCACAAGCTTCCAGTGTAACCAGATGCGGTACCGCTCTGTGCAATAAAGTAACAGTGCGGAGATGTCCGCACTATATTACAAATAGAACATGCGGTCCTCTTAAAATTTTCAAAAAAACAAAAAGCAATGTAGAACCTAAAAACTACCCAATCCCACACACATCAGGAAAAAACCAGAAACAAAAACAAGTTTGTCAAGTCAAACACAAAGGAAAATCAAAAAACGACATTCAGATCCCTAGGGGAGTCACCAATTTGTTTGCCGGATAAATCGTTCGTGCGGACAAGACCGATCTCGCTAGTATCAGCAGATATCTAGCAACAAGCAGGACAAGCAAATCTACCTTTCTCTAAACACATTGCGATTCATTAATAAAAACTAAAGAGGTGTTTTAGACCCTACCTTAAGTCCAACGCTAGTTTGTGGCAGCCATGCTCCAACAGATCCAAAAGAGTTTCCTTTTAAGAACCTGCAATCACAAACAAGAACACATCAAATAACACCTGCATAGCTAATATAATAAATCATGTTCATCATGGTGATCAAGGAATCCATGAAATAAACTATAAATCACAGCTTATTGAGAAAAATAAACTTGATTGTATTAACTTTGAAATAGAAGAACTTTACAACCTTTGGTGCCTTGATGTTGTACAAGCTCTTCCAAGGGTCCAAATAGGAATCTCCTATACTTTGACAAGCCTCACTCCCTTCCAAATGAGATCAAAAGGTATGTAATCGCTCCTCTCGAAAGCTCAATTAGGAAGACTAAGTTCCAGCAACATTTACCCTAAAAAATATTCAGCTTTCAACCTCCCCAGTAACCAGCCCAATGCTTCATTTTATAGTGCAAAGGAAGGAGGTTACAGGTCCACCATTGAAGGGATAGAGTCCTCCTTCAAAGGGATAAGCTCCTCACATCAAGGGGTTAGATCCTTAAGGTATGGGATGCATGAACCCTCAAGGAGTGAACTTGCCACCTCAAGATTCCCTCTAGAAGATTCCAAAAATGACTCAAAGTGAGTTTTTAAGAATGTACTGGCACCTTTTTAACTTTTACAGGTGTTCGCACCCATAACATAGATACAAAGCGGTCAGGTGCATAGGGTACATGACCAATAGCTGCGGTGCCGCAGGTAATGCTAGGAGAAAGTGCGGAACCAGAGTTTTAGAGATTTTTAAGGTCTTTCTCTTATTTTCAAGGCTTGATATGAAGAACCGAGGTTTAAGACTTGCAAAGGAGGAAGGTATGAGTGATGAAAGACTCACACTAATTGCAGAATGTCAAGGTGACAATTTTTGTGCAACACATACAGGCACAAGAGAAACAAGTAGAGGTTAATGCAATATTCTTTTAGAGTTTGTCAGAATTGTAGCGACAAGGGCCACCTCGGATCAACCATGGACATGAGGTTATAATTAATGGGGCATATGGTAGTAGGTCTCCTAGTAGACACACGTCAGATAAAGATGGCACGGTGAGAGATGGCAGGCTATTGGACACTCCTGATAGGAGGGGTGATGAGTACTGGTACTATTCTAGTTCTGGTTTAGATAGACATCATGATCATAATCATTATCATCCGTATAGGAGGAGTGATAGTGGATACTTTCCATATGAGTTTAAGAAAGCAAACCCACCTACTTTTGGTGGAGATGTGAAAAATCTAGAATATGCAAAGGCTTGGATACTCAGGATGAAAAAATTCTTTAAGTTGCGTGAGTACATAGATAACATGAAGGCCATAATCACTATATTCAGCCTGAAAGGTAAAGTAGGCATTTCGTGCGAAGATGTGAATTAGGTCAGAGACATCAAGATGGAGGACTTGAGTTGGCATGAATTCAAGAGGCTTTTCAGGAAGAAATAATTGTCAGAAAGGTATTATGACAGTAAGGCCAAAGAATTTTATGCACTAAAGATGGGGTCAATGACAAATGAAGAGTACACAACCAAGTTTCTAGAGCTATTGAGGTATGTAATGTATCTTAAACATGAGAAGGATAAAGTTAAGTGATTTGTCAATGGTTTCCATTAGCATTTAGAGATCAAATTGAGTATGATAAGCCTCAATCCCTTGAGGAAGTTATTGGGAAATGGAAGCATTGCCATCAACAATCAAAGCGTAAGAATGAATCTCAGCAAAGATGGAAATGGAAAGACAAAGGTAAAGTTAAATGGCAGACTAAGAGAGAAAGGCTCAAAATGTAGGGGAGAAAGAAAAAGTGCCACCTCAAAAGAATTTTAATGCAGCTAGACAGGGACATGGATCACAACATCAACATAAAGGTAATGATACTAGACAATTGGAGTGTTGGACATGTGGTGAGGAACAACTTAGGAGAGTTTGTAAGTAGAATCAGGGTGGTAGGCCTAAGAAACAGTGCATAGGAAGCAAAGACTATTAGGGATGTGGGGTAGAGTATTCCTCGTATTTATGCAGTTGTGGAGAATACACAGGAAAATCACCAAACATCTATCATTGAGATGGATGGTAAGGTTTTTGATCAAGTTACTTCTATTTTGATTGACCCTGTATCTAATTATAGCTATGTTAGTCCTGAATTGGTGGAAAATTGTTGTTTGAGTGAGGAATTACATGCAGAATATTAGTTAGTGCAGTTGGCTACATGTACAAAGAAGCGAGTTCATCATTGTGTAAGATCTTGTGCATTTTATTTGAATGGTATGCCTATCGTAGCACATTTAAATGTATTACCATTGGGATCATATAATATGTTGTTGGGTATGGATTAGTTGTACCTTCATCAATTTACCAAGGTGGATTATTATGACAAAGAAATTGAGTGCATGGATGACAATGGGGAACCGAGAATCTTACACAGAAAGAAGAAATCCACATTAGTTACGATGGTGATAGCTATGCAGGAAAAACGTAGTCACAGAAAAGGATGTGCATTATTCACAATGCACATTTCTAGTGACAACAACAAGGAGGTTGAGGATGTTGATGTTTTGAGCAGGTACCCAGGTCTACAATAGTTTCAAGATGTATTTCCTGAGGACATTTCAGAGTTGCCACATCACAGGGAGGTAAACGTTTCTATTGAGTTAGTGTCAGGGGCAACTCAAATGTCAAAATCACCTTATAGGATGAGCACACCTAAGTTGGTAGAGTTGAAGTTCCAGTTGAAGGAAATGTTGGACAAAGGATACATTAGGCTACGTGTATCACCTTGGGGAGCACCGGTATTGTTTGTAAAGAAGTAGGATGATACTCTCATTTTGTGCATTGATTAAAAGTAGTTGAACAAAGTGACCATCAAGAATAGGTGCCCATTACCGAGGATTGATGATTTGTTTGATCAACTGAAGGGAGCAATAGTGTTCTCTATGATCTACTTGAGGTTAGGATACCATCAAATACGCATCAAAGAAGATGACATATACAAGACCACATTCTAGACCAGGTATGGGAATTATTATTTTAGTGTAGCTCCATTCAGTTTGACTAATTCTCCAACTACATTTATGTTCTTGATGAATAGTGTATTGCATTAGTATTTGAATATGTTTTTTATTGTGTTCATTGATGACATATTAGTATATTCTAAAAATGAGGAAGAGCATTTTGAGCATTTAGTAGCAGTGTTGAGGTTGTTGAGAGAGCATCAATTATATGCTGAACTCAACAAGTGCAGTTCTTCTAGAATAAGGTACATTAATTGGGGAATTTTATCTCCAAGGAGGGCGTTACTGTAGATCCAGAAAGATAAGGGCCATCATGGAGTGGGTAATTCCGAGAAATGTAGATGAGGTGAGATCCTTCATGGGGTTGGCAGGGTATCACTGAAGGTTCATCATGAACTTCTCACTGATTTCTTATCCTATTATATCATTTCAGAGGAAAGATAAGAATTTTGAATGGATAGAGGAGTGTGAGGCCAATTTTGAGCAGCTTAAGAAGTTGTTGACACATGCTCCAGTGTTAAAGATTATAGATCCGAATAAGGAGTTTGTAGCATGCACAAATGCTTGCAAGAGAGGACTTGGTGGGGTCCTTATGCAGAATGGATAGGTGGTATGCTATGAGTCACGAAAACCAAATGAGCACGAGCAAAACTACTAGATGCATGATCCTCAGTTAGCAGCAATCATACATGCATTGAGGATGTGGAGGCACTACCTTCTTGGCAAAAGGTTTTTAATGATGAGCTATCACATTGGGTTGACGTATTTGTTTGAACAATTGAATCTGAACACCCAACAAGTTAGATGGGTGACCACGATTAGTAAGTTTGACTTAGAGATCAAGTACATCAAAGGAAAGGAGAATAGGGTGGTAGATGCTCTTAGCAGGTGGGTATACGTAAATCAATTAGGAGCTATGAGCTCCTAGGGGACAAACTTACATGATAGGATCTTGCAGGGAGGTCAACAAGATGTCAGGTATATGAATATTATGTATAGATTTCAGCAGAGCACAGGTACAGGTATAGGTAGTGGTACAAGTAGAGCTATAGGCGTAGGTGCACAAGATGTGTACTATTGTCTTACAACAGATGGATTGTCTAGAATTAGGGACAAGATATATGTGACAAATAGTAGTGATCTCAAGAAGGTGTTATTGGGTGAGCTTCATGCGAAACCATATTTAGGTAACCTAGGCTACCAGAAGACATTGACTGCCGTGAAGAAATTTTATTATTGGTCAAATATGAGGAAGGATGTAGTAGAGTTTATGGCTAAGTGTTTCAATTGTCAACGTGTGAAGGTAGAGTGTAAGCATCCAGGTGGACTGCTATAGCTGAGTGTGGTTCCAAAGTGGAAATGGGAGGTCATTTCCATGGATTTTATCATAGGTTTTTTGAGGATAGTGGGACAACATGATTCGATCATGGTTGTTGTGGACAGGTTGACAAAGGTTTCACACTTCATTCTAGTGAAGTCTACCTTCTCAGCTAGCAATGTAGCAGAGGTATTCATTTGAGATGTGGTTAGATTACATGGTGTTCCAAATAAGATTGTGTTAGACAAGGATGCAATGTTCACTTCCATGTTTTGGAAGGAGTTGTTTGTAGGTTTTGGCATAGAGTCTACCTTCAATACAACTTATCATTTGTAGATAGATAGAAAGACTGAGAGGGTCAACAGTATAGTGGAGAACATGTTGAGGATGTAGGTGATGTATCAACAACGAAAGTGGGAAGAGTATATTCACTGGTAGATTTCACTTACAACAATGGGTATCAAAAATCTTTGAAGATGAGTCCGTTTGAGGCATTGTATGGGTGGAGTTTCAATACTCCCATCATTTGGAGGGATCTAGTTAAGATTCTGTTGAATGGGTCGGACATGTTGGCAGACATGCAACAAGAAATGTAGGTTATAAATAAGAATATAAAGGCAAAATGGGATAGGCATAAGAGCTATGCAGATCAGAACAAGTTGTTCAATGAGTCCCAGGTTGGGGAACATGTATACTTGTGCATCAAACCAACGAAGAGCTCCTTACGAATTAGATCACGTGCCATGCTGGCACCATGGTTTTGTGGACCTTTAAGTATTATTGAGAGGATTGGGCGAGTAGCCTATCGGCTTGCACTGCCTCTGACAGTAAAATTCCATGATGTTTTCCATGTATCAGTGCTTAAGAAGTTTGTTAAATATGCTAATCATGTGATTGACTCGTCTGTATTGCAGGTGGAACAAGATGGAGAATTCTAGCTGGAGCCTCAGTGTATATTGCAGAAAAAGGTGCTCATGCTTCGGAACAGGGAAATCGAGCAAGTTAAAGTGAAGTGGAAGCATTTTGGGATTGATTAAGCTACATGGGAGATGACAAATCATATGCAAGCGATGTATCCTTCATTGTTTTCTGGTTTAGGAAAAGCAATTTTGGTATGGTGTTTTAGTATGTCTCTTTGGTATATTTTTTGGTACATGTTTAATGATATTTTGGTATATTTACATATGTATATGGATGTAAATATTTCCATGAGCTATTTTATAAAGATCCAATAAGCCATTTGGGTGTCATGTTAGTATAGTTATCATGTAGTGATGATATCATGTTGTTATATTATCATGATGGTTTTGTTTTCCAGAGGGTGATTATTGTAAATGTTGCGTCAAGATATGATATAAAGATTCATGAGAAGTATATTTTATTTCCAATGGTTTTGCTGAGGTATATGTGTGATTGAACACTGAGGAGGGTGTCCCTCAAGGGCGAAGGTTCTGTAACAACCCTCGTAAAATTCCATGTAATTAAAGTTAAAAATAAAAAACACGGTTGTTGGGACACTTATTCCAAGCTGAATGTTGGGCAAGACCTCTGAGTGGAGGTTCATTTTCCTTATTATGGCTAAGGAAATTGGCAAAGGAAATGGATAAGGCTTTGGGAAGGAAAAATGGCATTTTTGGCAGAATTATTTATGAAAATAATGGAAATTAGGATAAAAGGAAGGGGAAAGGTCATAGGCTTCATGTGAGAAGGAAATTGAGGAAAATAAGGGAAAATGAAGAAAATAAAGTCCTAATTAATATAAAGGCTTCTAAGGATCAATTGGTATCTTTTGTCAGTTCAATTTTGGAGCTCTCTCATTATTATCTCTCTCTCTCTCTCTCACTCTTAGACACAGAGTTTTCTTGGAGCACTTTGGCATTGGATCAAGAAATGCAAAGAAGGCAAGATGAAGGAAGGAGAAAGGAAGGAAGAGTAGGATGAAGTAGCTACAACATGATTCTTTGTAGGCATTGATTTGCATGAATGATTTGCTTATTAGATTTGACATGCATGGTATTGCATGTGGTTGTTTTTTGTCATGGCATGAGTTTTTCTAGTCGTGACAGTGTTTTTAGACTAGCCTTGCCATTTTTGGATAGCCTTGATGAGACGGGTTCTCATACTTCGATTGAGATGCATAGTTAGATGGATTCGAATTTGAGTTGGGTGGATCTACGAAATGACAAACACATGGCCTAGTGGTCCCTGAATCAGACTGTGGATAACAGTAAAACAACTGGTCTAGTAACCCCCTATCTAGACTGTGGGTTGCGGTAAAGTCAATATTGTGTGCATCGGGGGCCTTAGAATCCATGCCGGTGAATGGCGGGATATATGGTAAAGTGAGGAGGTGGATTGTTCTCCATTGGGCCTAGTAGTCCCAAGATGGGATGTACGATAGAGTTTAGAGAGTGGGTCTCGGTGTAGGGCATATAGATCCTTGGATTAGACTTTAGATTACCGTAAAGCTTGAAAGACTAGTAGGGATGAAAATTCCTCACAGTGTAGGTGGAGAACTCTGGTAGAATCCATGCTTGTTTGGTTCTTTTGGTTGGTTATGAGTCCCACATTCATGCTTGGAATATGGCATGGGGGTGATTGGATGAACAGAGATTTGGTTTAGCCAATATATGGGCGGGTCGAACATGGTAGTCCCATCCCCAGTTAGTTTCTACATCCATTAATGAGAAATTCATTCCCTTGGTTTTTCATGTGTAAATGTACTGTTTTATATGTGGATTCTATGGTTGATGTATTGATGGTATTTCTGTTGTTATTATGATGGTTATGTGTATGTTTTATGATAGTATCCATGTATGGCTCTCCTCATGTTTTTACTTGTAAATGAATTAACAACGTATCTATCACCTAATAAATGATAATCCAACAAATGATATAAGGGAAAAATTCTTCATAGATATTCTCATATATGTATGAGAACCCTATGCTTAAATTTGTTGTTTACAATTGTAGATTACATATTCGTGACATGTTTGATGAAATTCCTATTCTGGCTAGTAGAGGTCCACTTAAGGGCTTGTTTAAGTATTTGTATTTGCATCCTTGTTTCCTTGTTATATTTTTGTTCTGAAGGTGTCATTAAATTATGGGCAGTGACATGGGATTTGGGCCTAAAAACATGGCTCAAATCTTGAGGATGTTGGCACAACACTGAGCAAAATAGTCCCTAGACAATGGCATGCCTTTCCATTAGAGTGTCCAAAGCCTCCTAAGTGCTACCAGTCCCATAACATGGGAGCTTCTCGGGGTCAAGTGGCCTAAAACCTTAGTTGGACCCACGGGTTGGTTACCAGAAGTGTTGGGATGGCTCATATGGGTCCTGTAGTTGATGTGGAAGGTCTATATGATGTGTTTCCATAGATTCCATTTCCTTAAGGTCACCTAGGAAGTTGAATCCAATCATAGTAGCCTCTCATCACATGTTTACCTTGGTTTGTTGGTTACTTGGGTAGATGTGGGAGGAGGGTGTTACAAACAATATCATCGTAACTCTTATCCTTTATGCTAATGATATTTTTCTTTTGGGAAGGATCCATGATGATCTAGGTAATTGACGAAGAGTCCTCCATGATCAGTATGACTGTTAACAGTTGTTATCATAAAATATAACTCTGATAGGCTGCTGATCAAGTAGACTCTGAGTAACTCTTTCAAACCAATCTTTTGGCTAAGGCTTAGCCTCCTCAACCTAAGAGGGCTCTCTCAATAGGTTTAAGATTTTAGATTAATTCTTGGATGGCTAACTCTAGTAATAAAATCGAATAAAATGTATAACTGATTGAATAAAAGATTAGCAAACATTCATTGGGCTATGGAGTCAAGGTAGTCTGCAAAAAAAACATCCTGATCAATAGAACATGAAATTCAAGGCACTTGGAGTTTAGGTTTACAAGTAAAACAGTAACATAGTAAATCAACACAGTTTATAAGCATCTGAAGGAAGTTAGATATTTTCCAATGAATTCTAAGTATCACAAGCTCATACCACTACAAATAAGTAATTTAACAAGGCCATAAAAACATCAACCACATAAACCCGTTGTGAATCCTGAGTAGTAAAACTGATCTTTGTATTAAGTTTGAAAAACCACAGTTTCTTACAATAACACAACTTTCTTTTGCTAATAAAATTCCCAACCCCGAGGAATTTGGTTCTCAAGATTTATATAGAGGTTTACAACCTTGGATACTATGATCCGTCTTTAGGGGAATTCGAATTCCTAACACTGACACCTATCTATTCATCAAACAAACTACTTAATTACAACTTGACAACTAGATGTAGTTAAGAGTCCTAGTACAAATAGGAGTGAAACTCCTAAAACATGCTTTCAACAACCTTATCTATGACTTCATTAAATTATTTAATCAGCTGCCAACCCATGTATTCGAGCTTGATGACGTCCACAACATTGTTGCAAAACCTGCTGAGTCATGACCTCACTGTCCTGAAAACTAGGAGATGGAGTTCCTCCTTTTAAGGCCCTTAATCCTTTATGCTTAT
Source organism: Pinus taeda (assembly GCA_000404065.3). NCBI lineage: Eukaryota > Viridiplantae > Streptophyta > Pinopsida > Pinales > Pinaceae > Pinus > Pinus taeda. The sequence continues at coordinate 143,994 of APFE030471358.1, forward strand.
ATTCAAGCAATTTTGCTGGTGTACATGTGACATGCATTAATAATCCATAAAAACTTCATTTTCCACATGTGTTGTTTTGAAACCAGCTCACAAAAAGATAGAAAAGATAGATCAACGCCTTAGAATTCAGCGTCTTCGAGGGGGCAACCTCCTTTACATTACACAAATGAATGATTCTTTGATGATTCAATCGTAAAAACCCCCTTTATATATATACGAGTCTAAGGAGTCACAATATAACCCAACCGACCTAACAATAATAATATAAAGGCACAAAAATAACAATAGAGGGATTCTCTGTGGCACAATAATAACAATATGGGGATAATAGGGGCACAACAATATTAATAAAGGATACAACTACAACAGTAATGGGGTAATCACTAGTATTATAGGGACCTAACATGCCCCTCTCCTTCGAAAAAAGTGTTGTCCTCAACACTTGAGTAGTTCTGGATGCTTTTGTATAAAATTATCATCCTCCCATGTGGAATCTTTAGTGGATAAGTTCTTCCACTTGATGAGATACTCCGAAATTGATCAATTTCGTAGCTATCGAGTTCTTGTTTCAGTGACTGCTTCCGGTTCCAATATAATTTTTCCTTCCTCGTCAAGTTCTGGCAATATTGTTTGAACTGGGAGCTTGTCACCTATAACCTTCTTTAAACATGAAACATGGAAAACTAGGTGCACTCGAGAAGTTGCAGGAAGCTCCAATTTGTGTGCCATAGTACCAATATTTTGTAACACCTTGTATAGATCATAATACTTTGGTGATAATTTATTATCCTTCTTAGCTTGTTTGAGGGACATTTGTTTATATGGTTGTATCTGTAGGAATACCCAATCACCTACATCAAAACTTCTTTTGCTACAATGTTGATTTGCCTGTTGTTTTATTCTATTCTACACCAACACGAGGTTATCCTTTAAGAGTTGGAGGACTTGTTGTTGATGCTCGATGTGATGTTCCATTGCTTGAACCTTAGAATTTTCTCTTAAATATGATGTGATGGATGGTGGCTGATATCCATAAAGTGCCATAAATGGGGTCATTTTTGTTGCTATATGGAAGGAATCGTTACACCACCATTTAGCAGAGGCAACCATTTGACCCATTGCATCTATTTATCAGATACAAAGTAGCAAAGATATCCTTCCAAACATTTGTTTACTATCTCAGTTTGCCCATCAGATTGAGGATGATACGATGAGCTATGAGTTAGCTGAGTACAAAGACAAGAAAATAATTATGTCCAAAAATTTCCAGTGAAAATGGGATCTCTATCACTTATAATAATCTTTGGGTTTTCATGTAGCTTTTGAATTGTTTCCATAAATGCAGTAGAAACTGTACTGGCTTTAAGTGGATGTGATAATGCACAAAAGTGTGCATACTTGGTAATTCTGTCAACTACCACCATGATGACACTCTTCCCCACAATCTTAGGTAAACCTGTGATAAAATCCATTAAAACCTCCTCCCAACGTTGGCTTGGAATAGATAAAGGTTGTAATAGACTCGGGGTCTTAATTGTTTCAACTTTATTTTTATGGAAAACCAAATATTCCACTTAAAACTTTTGAATATTTGCTTTAAGGCCATCCCAAAAAAATTCCTTCTTAACCCTGTGGTAAGTTTTTAAAAATCCCGAGTGCCATCCTAAGGGAGAAGTGTGCAATTCCATAAGAATATTTTGTTTGAGTTGGGAATTCTTACAGAGGTATAAGTGATCTTTGTACCATAACGAATCATTTTCCAACTAAATGTATCAGATTCACTGGAATCTTGTTGTAACTTTCGAATAAGTGCCCACATTTCTTCATCATTCTTCCATTCCTCCCTTGCTTCGTTTATCCAATCTGGTTGGATAATAGAAATGGCACACAACAATGCTTCCAAATCCTCATCCTTTCTTAGGAGTGCATCTGCCACCACATTTTGCTTCCCTTTCTTGTAGATGATTTCAAAGTCATAACCCAACATCTTTGTGACCCACTTTTGTTGCTCTTCAGAGGATAATCTTTGTTCTAAAAAGTATTTAAGGCTATCATGATCCGTTTTTACCTTGAAGTGTCTTCCCATTAGGTAGGGTCGCCATTTCTTAAGTGCATGGAGTATTGCCAACATTTCCTTCTCATAAATAGCTTTGTGTAAAAACTTTCCCTTGATTGGACGACTTTCAAAAGCAATGGGTCTTTCATCTTGCATTAGAACAACACCAATTCCATTTCCTGAAGCATCACATTCCACAATAAAGGTTTTTGTGAAGTCCGGTTTAGCTAAGACCGGTGCTTGGCACATTGCCTCTTTAAGATGTTCAAAGGCCTTTGTTGCTTCCGGAGTCCATGAAAATGCATCTTTCTTCAATAATGTTGTTAGAGGTGCTGCTATTCTCCCATAATTCTTAACAAACTTGCGATAATACCTTGTCAACCCGAGAAATCCTCGCAGATGTTTTATGGATGTGGGATTTTCCATTCCTTAATGGCTTTAATTTTGCTAGGGTCTACCTTAACACCTTCATGAAATAATATGACCCAAATATTACACCTCTTGTACTCCAAAAAAACATTTGGATCTTTTTGCTATAATTGTTTCTCCTCCAATAATTGAGCACACTGTCAACATGTTCAACATGATCCTTCCAAGACTTGCTATAGATTAGTATATCATCAAAAAATACTAACACAAATTTCTAAGGAAGAGTTTGAAAATGGAATTCATCAAACCTTGAAATGTAGAAGGTGCATTGGTAAGGCCAAAAGGCATGACCAAAAATTCGTAATGACCCTCATGAGTTCTAAATGTTGTTTTCGGAATGTCTTCAATCTTCATTCTCATTTGATGATATCCTTAACAAAGATCCAACTTGGTGAAGTAAATTGATCCATGCAATTCATCCAGCAATTCATCAATGGTAGGAATGGAAAAATTATCTTTAATAGTGAGCATGCTGAGCTCCCTATAATCTGGACACATGCGCCATGATCCATCCTTCTTGTGCACCAATACTACTGGAGCAGAGAAAGAACTTTAACTAGGTTGAATTATACCAACCTCTAGCATTTCTGCAACCATACGTTCAATTTCACTCTTTTGGGCATATGGATATCTATACAGCCTGATGTTTGGAGGAACACTTCCTGGAATCAGATGAATAGCATGATCATGATCACAAATAGGTGGGAGACCTTTGGGAGTCTCAAACACCTTAGAATGATTGTCCAAGGCTTTTTAGATATCTGGAGAAATAGATGATTTCAATGTGGAAACATCTTGCGAACATAATTGTGCAATTACACCTCTCTGTTCCTTTTTTAGAAGTATTTTCATACCATTAGAGATGATTATCTTTCCTGGTTTCCCTGCAATACCCCTTAATTCGACTTCCTTTCATTCCGCATAAAATTTCATGAAATGTTCTTGAAAATTAAAAGCTATCGTACCTAAGGATTGTAGCCATTGGACTCCTAGTACAACATCAGCACCTCCCATTGGAATGGAAAGCATTGGGCTAATCAGTACATATTCTCCCGTGGATAGCTTGATATTATGGCACTTTCCAAAGCAATTTATTGTTCCTCCATTTGCAACCATCACTTGACACTCTGGTGCTGGATATAGGAAGCAACTCAATTCTTTTTCTATCTTACAATGAATAAAATTGTGGGTACTTCCTAAATCAATCAACACTATTACCTTTTTCTTCTTGATTTGTCCTTCTATCTTGATGGTTTGAGGAGTGGTAATTCCAACCAATGCATTACAAGATATGGTCGGATTCATTTCTTCTTTATCTAGGCTTTGTTCCTGGAGTATATCCTCTTCTTTTGACCTTTCTTGCTCCTTTTCTTCTTCCTCTTCACAATCTATGTAGAATAATTTCTTCTCAGCACACTTATGACCTTTAGTGTATTTTCTATCACAACTGTAACAAAGCCCTTTTGCTCTTTTTTCTTCCAATTTTTGTGTTGTCAACCTTATAGTTTGTGGAAGACTAGGGGCAAAAACACTTCCATCTTTATAGTTGTGAGTGGTATGCTTCCAGGTTGCCATAATTTTGCTTTCCATTTTTCTTTCTAACCTGAATGCCTTCTCTAATGAATTAGGTTCCCAAAGGCAAACATCATGTTGGATATTATCCTTTAATGTCCCTATGAACACATCAATCCTATGCTCCTCTGAAATATTTTTTTACCCTTATGTTCAATTTTTGGAACTCCTCAATGTGCTCCATTATTGAACCTTTTTGTTTGAGACTTATCAATTGGCTAAAAGAGGTGTTGCTTTTTGTATCCTCATAATGTGTTGTCAATTCTTTCATAAAAATTGCCCAAGTGATAATTTGTTTACGAGAGCAAAGCCATTAATACCATACAAACTGATTTGGTTCCAAATATAAAGTTGCAATACGTACCTTTTGTGTGTTTTGCAGATTATTGAGATCGAAAAATTTCTCCATCTGTAATATCCATGTTGCAGGATCCTTGTCGTCAAACTTTATCATATCAATTTTTGGAATATGGTGGGTCTTCAATCCAACATTAGAGTCTATGAAATAATGATTAACATATCTTTTGTTCTCATCATGAGTTTCCTTTACTACACTTTCACCATTAGTAAGCATTTCTTGTAGAAACTTTGTCAAATTTGTCTTCAAATCTTCCATGCCTGTCTTCAATCTGTCTTCATATCTATCTTCAAATCATCCATCTTAGCTTCCACGTCATTCATATTAGCTTCTATGCCTTTCTTTAGACAATCCATCTTAGCTTCTACATCTTTCGTTAAACCATCCATCTTAGATTCTGTAACATTTTGTGCAAGTGAAACTTGTTGCACTTAGTCTCATAATTTTGATGCATCATGTTGCATTTCTTCCTCTTCTTCATGAGTCATGCTAGAGCCTTTAGGTTTCTTACTAGATGTTTGCATTTTCTTTCCCCGGGGCATCAATTACTGATAATAATGCTTTACTATGCCCTTTGAATTCCTTCAAACTAATTTTTCAAACAAAGCTTATGCAAAAATTTAAAAAAAACTACAAACCTTTTTTCACTTTATAGGAGCTTGATATTGAATTTGATTTATCTTTATAATTTCGGATCATCTAGCTTTGAAATTAAGATCTGTAGTATCCCTCTACGTCCTCTTTCCAATGGCACCAGTCTGATCCAAATTGGATTCTCCAGGGAAGAATTATGCCAAATCTCCCATAGTGACCTGATTATAGACTAGTTCAGTAGAGAAAACTTGTACGACGTACCACATATCCCTATTTTGACCCTTGGCTCTGAAAAATATATACAAGAAACTACATTCTATCCTCTTTTTATACCTTCTTATGAAATTTCAATCCAATGCTCAGAGAGAATGTTATGATGACTTTCTCGAGGTCACTTGTTTGGAATGTAATTTAGGATTCTGCAAAAAGACCAACTTCCTTAGATCATATCTCCGCAAATATAGTGTGAAAAGCTTTGAAATTCAGATCTGAGGTTCAGTGCGATTTCTTCGCAAATGGGTTTTTTTTTTTTTTTGCTTCTGAAACATCGCAGAAAAATTTTTATAGCAAAAATGCCTCGATGACCTATTTGAAGTAGTGAAACCCTAGAATCCAAAGCTCTGATACCAAATGTTATGAAACCAGCTCACAAAAGGATAGAAAATATAGATCAACACCTTAGAATTCAGCCTCTTTTAGGGGGAAACCTCCTTTACATTACACAAATGAATGATTCTTTGATGATTCAATTGACAATACCTCCTTTCTATATATAGGAGTCTAAGGAGTCACAATATAACCCAGCTGACCTAACAATAATAGTATAAAGGCACAAAAATAACAATAGAGGGATTCTATGGGGCACAGTAATAACAATATGGGGACAATAGGGGCACAACAATATTAATGAGGGATACAACTATAATAGTAATGGGATAATCACTAGTATTATAGGGACCTAACATGTGCAAAAAGGAAACTCAAAAATATGGAGGAAAGGATGAAACATGACCGTGTGTTGACGCCTCGAAAATCGTTGAATCAACATCGGAGAAAACCACCCGGTCCAGACCTTAATGTAGCTCCTTTTCCGTTTGGGATGGTGGCTCCGACTGGATATAATGGGACCAGTTTCCCAATGATGAATAAAAAGGGGATGGATGAGTGACTGGTTTTCTAATAAGTGATAATGGATGGATGACTTAATCTAAAGAGCGAAAATACAAATAACTATTCTATCCCGGGAAATTTCTATTCTTAAGTGCAACGTTTGATAATTTCTGTTTATAAATAAGCATATAGATGACTCTATTTGATAAACATAGACATTCATTCATATAATAATTGCTTTGTTCAAACAATTGAACAAAGTAATTAATAAAACATTGTTACACTTGTCTTTTATATATTACTGATACATGTATGACTAAAAGAAAAGCATCCTGTAAACATCCAATAGTGGAAAGTATAAAGAATGTTGTTGAAACACATGCATATATTCAATAATAGCAAGAGTAATCAAATAACAATTCACATAAAAAGAATGAATTGAGACATAGATAGTAGTACCATATGTGCTGCAAATCACTCCCAACATCAATCGCAATTCGAATTCCTTCTTTCAACTCAGAGATACTTTTAAATAAAGGCAGTAGTGCACATCCACATAAAAGCTTCATTGTCAAAAATTGGAATAATTTGGCCCAGCCTTTATAAAAAAATATACCTGAAGTACAGTAGTGAAATTTCAGGTTTGAGTCTTATACAAAAAATGAGGACCCTTTCTAAATGCATGAAAGGGTCTATAAATACTTAATTGAACTAACTAACTACAAAATTAAAATGCTATTTAATTGGTATAACTTAACCTTGAATATCTCCTCCACAGAAATTTGGTAGTCAGCAGCATGATTCATCACTCTGGATGTTTTCCCTTTGATGTCAGTTGGCATATCACTAGCATTAGTTCCACTTCTTGAGGGCGGCTGAGACGAGAATTGAGCTGAGCCGAGTATGTGGCATGATGTATATCGGGAATGATAAACCCGATTGCATCTGTTAGACACTTGAGGGCGGCTCTCTGACTGTATGGTTTTACTAGGAACAACCAATAGATGTCCCAAGTTAAACCTTGAATACCTGTAATCAAACTCCCATTATTTTCTAGCTCTTGATAACATGATTGCTCCAATGTTTTAGCCGATAGCAATTTACCAAGTGTACATTGAGAGATCATATTAGATAAATAGAGAGTATTGTTATTTAATTCAATCAAATTACTTGTGGATAATTTGCATCTAGAAACTGCTCTCTCTGCCTTCATCAATTGGGACTTCCATTCCAAGAATAAGATTTCTTTATGTGATTCTATGATTTTAGGCAAATTTGTTGCCTGTCCCTCACTAGTGTCCTGCCAAGTAAGAAAATCTGTTAAGGTCTCATCAGCCTACTCTAAGTCCCGTCTAGCATCGACTGATTTATTGACTATTAATGCTGTTATGTCACAAAGGGGTTCAACTTGAGCAATTTTATGACACAATAGTCTTATTTGTGTTACCAGTGCCTTATTAATCTATAGTGCTTCTGTCTTGGAATCGGCAGGCTGCGGAAAACTCTTGAACTTCTCTATTTGAAGTGATAATTGAGCAATTTTTCATCTTTTGTCTTTACCATTAGTTCATTCATCGTCTTCAATTTTGCCAATGCTTCCAATAATTCTTTCTGCCTTTGAATCGCGCTTGAATCTACCCTCTGTTTCTCTTCAAGTAGCTGCTTGTTCAATTGATTATTTAACTGTTGCTGAAATGACAATTGCTGTTCTAATTGTTCAACTTTCTGTTGTGCCTCTGATAGCTGTCTTTGTAACAAAATGATTGCCTGGTCTTTTTCTTTTAGCAAATTATTCACTTCCGATGCCTTGTCCATGGTGGCCGTCGAATAGGCTCCGACATACAGGGACAACTTTGTTAGGTCATCGGAGGGATCGAACTCCTCTTTCCAAACTACGTTGGTTGTATCTGTTTGTTCAGGGAACAGGGAAGGTTGATCAATCCTTCTCCTTTTCCGTTGTTGCTTTACTATGGCCCTGTGTTTTGGGCTGTAAAAGATATCCAATGGAGGTATATCCTCCACTTGAAAAATGATTTGATCCGAAGGATTTTTCAGAATTATTTCTAAGTCTGTACTAGGGGGTAGGCCGCTGGTTCCTTCACTTGGAACCTTTTTTGACGTTGTATCCTGTGTATCTGTCGCTTTGGATGTATCGACATCTTTTGAGATTTCTAGATTGCTTATGATTGAATCGAATTGCTGCCATTCTTGGAGCAATCTCGGGTCAATTTGGGTATCAACATTCACATCTTTGCTGCTCTTATCCTTCTCCTTTTTTTGTTCCTCCTCATGTATTTTCTCTTGCTCTTTCCTTCGCGCTTCCTCCTGTTCTTTTCTCTGTACTTCCTCCTGCTCTTTTCTTTGGACTTCTTCAAAAAATTTTGATGTAGCAGGAGGTTCGTCAGTAAGTTGTTGTTCAGGCTCGCTTGATTGTGTCATCGGGGCAATAGCTAGTAGATCTAGAGGCAGAGTTTGCAACCTCTGCTCTCTGAGTTTGTTAAATTCCACTAACCCGTCATCATGATATCTCATTTTTGCTAGTGTTTGAACCTGAAATAATGACTCCACCGAAGAAAATAGGTCATCAAACTCATCTTCTTTATGTTCAAACTTAGTGAGTTTTGCCTGTTCCAGTACATTATAGATGATTTTCCTTGGATCAAATCATCTATTAGGAAGAGTGGCGAGATTCAGTATATTTATCTTTTCCGTTTCTTTCTCTGCATGCTTATAGTCATGCAGAGTGTAAACACCACACCTTAGAGGAAAAGGAGGCCAAACTTGCTTCTTTGAATTCCTCAGTCTTAGTCGCTCCTGCGGTCGTAAATCTGATATGCTATTTCTCTAGCCAATAGTTTGTTGGGTATGTACAAGGGAATAACATGAGGTCTGGAAAGGCTGCTGAAAACTATTAAATATGTAAATTTATATTCTCCGAACCAGTTTCCCAAGGTTGTTAAGTCAATTTCTTCTTGCGAGGAAATCTTCAGAGCAGGCTTGTCAAAAATTGCATAGTAAATGGGCAACATAAATCGATTGCAAACTTGATACAGGTGGTCTTTATAATGGGCTTTCCACAACTTCTAGTGATAGATATGAATCGGCATGGGGTCTTGTGGAGTCCATCTCCACTCCAGCACAGGAAATTCGGAGTTAAAACAAAGAGTATCTAAGATGTAGGCACTATAATAAAATGGAGGGGTAGACCTATCGGTAACGCGAGTTTTATTTCTGAACTCAAGAATAGCAGTTGCTAACTTATCAGATAATGTATTTCCCCAATCCATTATTTCGCTATTGACTGCTGCTTCCATTAAAGGAACCATCTCTATTGAGAATTTTGAGGAATCATGCAACCCCCAAATCCTACACATCATCGCCCTAGCGTAATAATAAGGAGAACATAATGAATCGACAGAGTACTTAACGGAGGACTCATGCTTGTGTTTTGCGGGGTTCTGTCTCCATTCCTGTATAGGTGCTAATTTAGTTTCATTTTCATCTCTGAACTTCTCCAGAAATGCTTTGTTATACTTCTTCTCTGGTTCAGGCAAATGGTACATTTGTCTCAAATCATTGGGTTGAAACGAACTGAAGACTCTCCATCGACTGTGCAAAATGTTCTATTTGTAACCAGGATTTCCTCAACTGCCCACCTTACTACATCTGTTTATGGAAGAATTTTCTCTCGAGCTGCTATTCGGTGTAAGTAGGAATCGACTAAATCCTTTAGGGTAGCCTCAGACTTTCAGTTCGAACCTGCTGTAGCTTGTACCGATATTGCTTCAGGCTCTTTGGCTTCAACTAGATTATAGATGCTCTGCCAGCAGTATTGCTGAGGCCAAGACAGGTAGTGTCTGAGATCAATCCTTTTTTACTTGGTCCCGGATCGGCAGTAGATTGTCCTGTTACTGCGGAAGCTGAAGCTGTTCCAAATGTTTTACATTTCTTCCCCATTTGGGCTAAATTTGCTGCTTTGGAAGAGCTCTGCACAGGAGATAAAATGAACGTAATGCAGAGAATAGGTGGTGCAAACCAAGTATGAAAGAGTTATATCAATCAATGAATAATGGAGGATTAAAATAATATTGCTGCGGATACAATCTCTGAAGAGATTTTGGCATAACTGCTCCATTAATTGGCCATTTAAACCTGTCAGTCAATTAAATGTTCATCATATCGTTTATTCACCAAACAATTCATTTAAGCGTGGCTTTGATTTTTCGGCGGTTGATCACAAGTGAATCACTATCAAGAATAGAAAGGCTTTTAATAATAATTTAACATAATATACCTAAGCCTTTACAATCCTTTTTGAAATTCGCGCTTAGCTTTATCGCAATCGGAGATTGGAGGAATGCTCAAGTATTTACATTTGTGTCATTGCGAAATCCCTGATCGTTGATAGCGATAAAGCTAATTCGCATCGGGAGTTTCTAGAAGGGAGCCTTTTGTTGCATGTATGTTATATTCCTCGATCGCCGATAGCGATATCGCATCGAAGCATAGAGAGAGGGCCTTTTGTTACAATCCCTTACCTTTCCCGATATCCGATAGTTATTCGCTTGTCGCATCGGGGCAAATCAATGGGTCTTTTTGTTATGCATCCTTTGTTATTGCGATATGCGATCTTGCAATCACTTTATTGCAATAATAAAGAATTATTCATTTATTTTTATAAGACCGCTTTATGTTCACTCAAAAGGTTTATAATATATTATTTCTTTTCGAACCTTTTGAGGAATGATAAGTTGATACCAATTTTATTAATAAATCTAAAAGGGACCCATTTCATATTATAGTTTGAAAGTCAAATTTTATGAAATGGGGGGTTGTTGTACAGCACAAGAATTGGCGATTCGCTGGGAGAAACAGTTATCTCTGAGAAATGTTGAAATACTTAGACTTTCTTTATATAGAAATCTTAACAAAGAGGAAGATTCTAATATAACTAGGTATACATACATTCTGAATCTAATAAGAGCTATTTTTGCTAATTTCTTCTTGTTAAAATTAAATACATTCTAAGTTTTAAATTGGCTTCTATTGGTTGATAATGATAAAACAAAGAACCTTTCCAACTTAGCTTTTTAATGACTCCTTTGTCATAGGTAGAGCCTCTGCTGCGAACAAATGTTCATAGTTTCGACAGGGATACCTTTTAACCATTTGATTGTCCATTATCGCATCCATTTCAGAGTATGATTAAAAGAATGAATCCAAAAATATGCTTTCATATTTTGTATTTCCTTTTTTTTTCTGTTATTTTGTAAGATAAAAAGCCATTGTCCTAGTTTGGTGGCCAGCTGTTTGACAATGCCATTCACTGGTTGTAATCTAACCGAACAAGCTGGCTCGTGATGAGACCCCTTCTCTTATGATTATAAGCCATTACCCTGTTTTGGTATGTAGTGTTGGTAATGTCGGTTAAACTATTTCCCAATGATCATGGTAAGCAGGCTTGTAATAGGACCCTTATCTTTTATATCAAATATTTTAGAATTACACTCTGAGTAATCATAAACTTTTGATGAATGGGATGGACAATTTTCTCCTTAAGGGAGTATGGATGACAGGGTAAGAGTTGAAGATGCTAAGATTGAATTAGTTTCTGTTTTGATATTGATAACCTTTTTGTGGCCATTTTGAAAAAATTAAAATGATTTATAGTACTTCTAAATCTTGAAAAGGTTTCACAAAAATGAAATGGGATTTCAGAATGTGAATATACCTAATTTCCTAGAAATTGTCCTTTTGTTTAAGGTTTCTATTTTAAAAGTAAATATCAAAACTACTTCTTTTGAGCAACTTTTTTAGTATAGCAAAGGCCAATGGGAGATATCTTACAACTTTATTTCGTAATAATCCTAAAAACTACAAATTCTGCTGAAATTTGAATATTTACAAAAGGAGAAGGGGCTACCTCCTCAATTAAAGAATTTCTTTAAGATGAGGCCATTAACAGGAAGAAAATCCCTCTTTCCTGATAGATCTTGTAATATGAACGTAGAATGGCCTACCTTCTCGTTAACCTGAAATTGTCCAAGCCACATCTTCTGGAACTTAGTGTGTTTTCCTTTATCCTCATGGGCTTTGTCCCATTTCAGAACTAGATCACCAACTTGTAATTGTTTTGAACTGGATGAAGTTGAATCAAAAGATGACTTGATAGTTTGCTGATGTTTTGCATGAGTAATTTTGGCCTTTTCTCTTTCTTCTTCTAATTTTAAGATTTGATCATGTCTAAGTTGAATAGAAGAAGGGGGGCTTTCTTCAATAAACTGAACTAGGGCTAAAGAAGGAAGCAATAGATTGGTTGGTAGAACTGCTTCTTTCCCATATACAAGATTGAATGGAGAAGCACCTATGGAAGCCTTCTACGTTATTCTATCAGCCCATAGTGAAAATATCAAAGATTTATGCCAGTTTTTAGATTTTTTTCAATAGTTCGCTTAATAATTTTGACTAGATTTTTATTGGTAGATTCTGCTAAACCATTACGCTGAGGATAGTAATTTGCAGAATATTTTTACTTAAATCCTCTTTTAATGGCGAACTCAAACATAGAATTTCCAGAGAAATAAGATGCATTATCGAAAACAAGAGCATTTGGGACACCAAACTTGGTAATGATGAATTGATCTATAAACTCTACAATTACTTCAGAGTTTGTTGTCTTTAAAGGAATTACTTCAACCCACTTAGTAAAGTAATCAGTAGCAGTAAGGATATAATTATGTTGTTTGGATGATTGTGGAGTTATTTCTCCAATGATATCCAATCCCCATTCCTCGAAAGGTTGATCAATGTTGACTGGTTGCAAAGGGAAAGCTGGTTTTCTTTGTCTTCCACTGGAGATTTGACAACTTCGACATTTCCTTACATATTCGTGAGTATCTCTGAATAGGGTGGGCCAATAATATCCAGCATGAATGATTTTGTGGGCTGTTGTATCAGCTCCAAAATGTCCTCCTAGTGGTCCGTCATGTAGCTCCTGCAAAACCTTTCGTGCTTCAGGTTTTTCTAGGCATCTTAATAAAATTGAATCATAATTTCGCCTGAAAAGTACATCATCAACAATTATGAAGTTTTTTGCTTTTAATCTAATGGCACGTTTGCTTTTATAAGAAAGATTAGGAGGTGCATATCCATTTTTTAAATAGAAGATCAAGTCTGCATATTGTGATTCAGGATCAGTAATACTTATCTGATTGATTTCTTTAGTATGTTCTATATCACCTGATTCCTGAATGTTGGATGCTCCTACTAATAACCTGCAAAAACCTTGGCCCCTAACAATCTTTGCTGGCTTGATTTCCAAGTCATATTCTTGTAGTGTTGTAATCCAATTCGCCCTTTTTTCTCCTAATTCCCTTTGGATTAGTAATTGTCTTATTGCTGAAAAAGGAACTATAACTTTTGTATTGGCTTTTAAAAGGAAGGGTCTGTAATGTTTGACAGCTTTGTACATAGCCAAGGCTTGTTTTTCAACTTTTGAATAGTTAAGTTCAGCACCTTGAAGATTTGAACTATAAAATGAAATTGGTGCTTCCAAGTTATGATCATTAATCTGAGTGAGTACTACTGCATAAGATGAAGTGGACGCAATAGTATACGGTATGAAATGATTAGAAAAATTAGGAGTGTTTAAAGCGGGGGCATTGATTATTGATTGTTTGATAGAGTCAAATGCTTCCTTTTCTGCAAATCCCCACCTAAACACCGAATTTTTCTTAATCGTGGTTTGCAATGGTAAAATAATCTGGGAAAAATCGGGAACAAATCTCTTAACAAAGTTAATTTCACCTAAAAATGACTGCATGGATTTTTTGTTATGAGGGAATGGAATTTCAGAAATCTCTTTAATTCTATCCAGATCAATATAAATACCATCTTTGGAAACAATGAAGCCCAGGAGCTTTCCTTGATTAAGAGCAAAGAAGGATTTTTTGGGATTGAGTGAAATACCATACCTTCTGTAGTGTTCAAAGATTTGATTTAAATCATGTAAATGATTGGATCTCTTCTTGGAGAATACAGTAATATCATCTAAATAGACAACTACTGTTTTATTGATCAATCCTTTGAAAGCTATATCCATTGCTATTTGGAATGTAGCTCCTGTGTTAATAAGTCCAAAAGGCATTTTTTGGTAAGCATAAGTTCCCGATTTTGTTCTGAAGGTAGTTTTGAGTCTGTCATCAGGATGGACCAAAATTTGGTAATATCCTGAAAAACCATCTAAAAAGGACTTTAACTCAGAACCTGCTACTGAATGGAGTATCTGCTCCATGGTAGGTAATGGGAAATTATCTTTTTGGCTTTCTTTATTCAAATTTTTGAAATCTATGCAAATACTGATGTTGCCATTTTTCTTTCTAACAGGCACCATATTGGAAACCCAGTTTGAATGCCGAACAGGAAAAATAATCTTAGCTTTCAAGAGTTTATTGAGTTCTAATTTTATTTGAATCTCTAAGTTAGGATGAATTTTCCTCAACTTCTATTGGACTGGTTTTTGTTCAGAAAGCATTGGAATGGTATGCTGAATGATTGATGTATTGTATGTTTTTAAATCATCATATTTCCAAGCGAAGACATGTCTACTTTTTATTAATAACCTAATGAATGCGGTTCTTTCTTCCACAGAAAGTCCTAATCCTCAATTGATGTTTTGAGGGTTTTGCTCAGTACCAAGGTTTATCAATTCAAATCTTAAAGTGGAACTTTGGAGCTTTGAATTGGTTACCTGTTTAAACTTGTCTTTAATATCATAGAGATCCTCAAGTTTAACCACCGGTTTCGGTATTGAGTTTTCTTCTTGCTTTTCCTTCATTTGAAGGTCATGATCACTTTCATCAATGATTTGATCATCATAGGACTTGTCGGAAGTCAAGAAACTCAAGATGTCTTCATCGTGATTGAACACTCGCCAATTGGTGATATTGTCAGGAATTGATGGTCTAAAAATTAACTCTACTGAAAATCTATCTGGGTTGTAATCTTCAGAAGATAGGAGTTTAGAAGCAACATTGGCTAGCAAGTCAGCTGCTGCATTCTGGGATCTAGGAATAGGAGAAATATTGAAAGCTAAAAATTGAGATATAAGTTCCTGGACCAAAGACTGATAGTGCTTGAGGTGACTAGAAAGACAGTGAATTGTATTTCTAACTTGTTTTATGAAAATCTCTAAATCACCGAACACTTAAATCAAATATTGAATTTTAAGAGCAATAGCTTTATATAGTCCTTGAACTAAGGCCTCATACTCAGCTGTATTATTTGTTCATTCGAATTCCAACCTACAAGACAACATAGTTTTTTATCCCTCAGGGCTAACTAAAATACACCCTACTCGTGAACCTTCACTGGATTTAGATCCATCAAAGTATAGTGACCAAAATAAAGAATTATCAAAAATTTTATTTACAGTGTTCTCAGCAATATTAACACATCTTGATCTATCGGTTTGTGAAAAATTTTCGATTTGGGATGTGAAATTATTTACTAAGAAAGGAGATGGTTGGACAGTATAATTGCCAAAGAATGATTCGGAAGAGTAATTCCCCAAAATATTATTATTAAATGCTATTGGTTGATTTTCCTGTTCAAATTCAATGACTGTATGGGTCATATGTTTCTCCTGATTGATTTTAATTTGATTTGGCTTTCCCTTGTAGGGTAGCCACATATGGTACCAATCGGTAGAAATATAACCATGGAGTTTCTTGGACCAATCCCTACTCAAGATTAAACCATAAAACTCAGGTATATAAGCAATTAAGATATCAATTCTCTGAACTACTCGTGGATCAGCTGATAACCTGATAGTTACAGAGTTGATTTCCTCTAAAACCTGGACCTTGGTTCTATCCAACTGTATAATGTGAATTACAGACTTTTGGGGTTCAATGTTCAGTTTAGAACAAACTATAGTTGGCATTATATTAGAGGATGCCCCTGAGTCAATCAAAAAATTGTGTAGGTTTCGATTATAGATCTCATAGGTTAAGAGGAAAGGGGGAGTATGGGAATTTGATCTGTCTCCAATTAAAATCGTATTGGTAGCTTGAATCATTTGCAGCTTTAGCACTAGGAAGAGGCGAAGAAGGCATTGCATTTAGTTCCTTAAGAAGCAATTTCTACTAATTTTTTACTTTGCTAAGTTCAAACATGGTGATGTTTGCCTTTGTCTTCTTCATATTATCAACAATATTGTAATCCATTGAATCCGATACTACCAACGTTTTAGATGTTGAAGGTATATTTGAGGATGATGGTTGGTTTTGAGGTAATGTTGCGGCCGGCTTCTTTGTGGGTACCTTTTCCTTTGTAGTAGTAGTACCTACACTCCTTTTCTTTAAACTTGCCTGGACAGGTTCAGGGGCACCTTTACTCCTGGTAGTCATAGGAAAAGCTTCTTGTTCATTTTCTGTATCGGAGTTAGGTAATATGAAGTCCCACATTCCATGGCATTCGACAACTTCTTCTTCTTCGAATTCATCGGATGGTGAAATTGTTTCATCTTCTTCTTCCTCTTCAGGATTTGAATCTACATTAGATATAACATTTGTTGGTTTTGACTCAGGTTTCTTAAAATTCCTAAATGGTTTCTTTAAAGTTTCGGCTACTTGTTTTTTGATTTCAACCATTTCATTTGACATTGTTTTGAGGACCTTTTGTAGACTCTCCATATCGTATGGATCTTTAGGGGTTTTCTTTTTTGAATCATCTTTAAAAGAAACTTTTTTGGATCTCCTATCTTCGAGAGTAGCTTTCTTTTCTAAAGCAATAATGTGTTTCTCCACAACAAGCACTTCTTTCATGTTTTCGGCTAAAGTTGGTTTTCCAGCCCTATCTACAAAAATGGCTATATTTGAAGGTAGAGCTGTTATATACCACTCGCTTCTGATTTTCTCACTTGGCTTGGAATCAGTAGGGATTTTATTCAAGAGTTTATTGAATCGGGAGTTAAACTCCTTGATATGTTCTCTAGATTCAATCCTTAGATTTGAAAGATCATTAATTAGTGTCGCTAAAGATCTATCATCACCATACTTAGTAATAAATTGCTCCTGAAAGGTATTCCAGCTGGTAATGGATCCATAGGGTAAGGAAAAATACCAAGACCCAGCTGATCCTTGTAAAGTATAGGGGAAAAGCCTAACGACAACATCTTCTTCTGTCACTTCTTTTAGATTAACTGATAACATGAAATTGTTAATATGTTCCTCGGCCAATGTTCCAGCATCTGGATTAAATTTTGGTAAACATTTCTCAAGATAATTAGGTAATGGATGTAATGGTGCAGGGATAGTGACCGCACCAGGACTGTTCCATGGATTCTGGGCCATCTTAGAAGTAACAACAATTGCCGATGGAGTTCCAGGTGTTTGGGGAGGAGTTGGTATCGAAGATTGAATAGATTGTGATGTTGAAGTTGGTGATCCCTGCTGAACAAAAATAAGTAATGGGGGAGTGGATGTTTGACTTCACACTAGAGAGGATGAGATGGAGGATGATGAAGAAAAGGTCTTACTACCAGATCCTTCAGTGTTCTTTTTAGCCTTTTTCCTTTTTTGTAAAGGCATCTCATCAGGTTCAATGCCGATTTTTCCGCTTTGAAGTCTGGTGAGAGGGTGAGGTAGATTGAATTGCGAAGTCTCACTGCCTTGAGATACTTCAGATTTCTGAGGTGATATGGAAAAGCCTTGAAGTTTCTGGATGAGAGACTGAACTTCAGGGGACTCGAGACTTAATTGTTCTGAAGTATGATGGGATTATGCAGTGGTAGTTAGTTCCTCTTCTTCTCGTTTGGATACTGGTATTTCAGAATGCAAACGGGAGGTCCAAGGTGAGATGGAGGGAGATTTACTCTGAGAATGGTCTATAGATTTTGGTTTACTCGCCATTCATAGTTCAAGCCCTCCTTCTAGCGCCAAAAATGTTGATGCCTCGAAAATCGTTGCATCAACATCAGGGAAAACCACCCGGTCCGGACGTTAATGCAGTTCCTTTTCTGTTTGGGATGGTGGCTCCGACTGGATATAATGGGATCAGTTTCCCAATGATGAATAAAAAGGGGATGGATGAGTGACTGTTTTCTAATAAGTGATAATGGATGGATGACTTAATCTAAAGAGCGAAAATACAAATAACTATTCTATCCCGGGAAATTTCTTTTCTTAAGTGCAACGTTTGATAATCTTTGTTTATAAATAAGCATAAGATGACTCTATTTGATAAACATAGACATTCATTCACATAATAATTTATTTGTTCAAAAAGTTGAACAAAGTAATTAATAAAACCTTGTTACACTTGTCTTTTATATATTATTGATACATTTATGACGAAAAGAAAAGCATCCTGTAAACATCCAATAGTGGAAAGTATAAAGAATGTTGTCGAAACACATGCATATATTCAATAATAGCAAGAGTAATCAAATAACAATTCACATAAAAATAATGAATTCAGACATAGATAGTAGTACCATATGTGCTGCAAATCACTCCCAACATCAATCGCAATTCAAATTCCTTCTTTCAACTCAGAGATACTTTTAAATAAAGGCAGTAGTGCACATCCACATAAAAGATTCGTTGTCAAAAATTGGAATAATTTGGCCCAGCCTTTATAAAAAAATATACCTGAAGTACAGTAGTGCAACTTCAGGTTTGAGTCTTATACAAAAACTGAGGACCCTTTCTAAATGCATGAAAGGTTCTATAAATACTTAATTGAACTAACTAACTTCAAAATTAAAATGCTATTTAATTGGTATAACTTAATCTTAAATATCTCCTTCATAGCAATTTGGTAGTCGGCAGCATGATTCATCACTCTGGCTGTTTTCCCTTTGATCTGAGTTGGCATATCACTAGCATTGGTTCCACTTCTTGAGAGCAGCTGAGACGAGAATTGAGCTGAGCCGAGTATGTGGCATCGTGTATATCGGGAATGATACACCCGATTGCATCCGTTAGACACTTGAGGGTGGCTCTCTAACTGTATGGTTTTATTAGGAACAACCAATAGGTTTCCCAAGTTAAACTTTGAATACCTGTAATCAAACTCCCATTCTTTTCTAGCTCTTGATAACATGATTGCTCCAATGTTTTAGCCGATAGCAATTTACCAGGTGTACATTGAGAGATCATATTAGATAAATAGAGAGTATTGTTAATTAATTCAATCAAATTACTTGTGGATAATTTGCATCTAGAAACTGCTCTCTCTGCCTTCATCAATTGCGACTGCCATTCCAAGAATAGGATTTCTTTATGTGATTCTAGGATTTTAGGCAAATTTGCTGCCTGTCCCTCACTAGTGTCCTGTCAAGTAAGAAAATCTGTTAAGGTCTCATCGGCCTACTCTAAGTCCTATCTAGCATCAAGTGATTTATCGATTATTAATGTTGTTATGTCACACAGGGGTTCAACTTGAGCAATTTTATGACACAATAGTCTTATTTGTGTTACCAATGCCTTATTAATCTGTAGTGCTTCTATCTTGAAATCGGCAGGCTACGGAAGAGTCTTGAACTTCTCTTTTTGAAGTGATAATTGAGAAATTTTTCATCTTTTTTCTTTACCATTAGTTCATTCATCGTCTTCAATTTTGCCAATGCTTCCGATAATTCTTTCTGCCTTTGAATCGCACTTGAATCTACCCTCTGTTTCTCTTCAAGTAGCTGCTTGTTCAGTTGATTATTTAACTGCTGCTGAGTTGACAATTGTTGTTCTAATTGTTCAGCTTTTTGTTGTGCCTCTGATAGCTGTGTTTGTAACAAAATGAATGCCTCATCTTTTTATTTTAGCAAATTAGTCACTTTCGATGCCTTATCCAAGGTGGTCGCCGAATAGGCTCCAGCATACTGGGACAACTTTGTTAGGACATCGGAGGGATCGAACTCCTCTTTCCAAACTACGTTGGTTGTCTCTATTTGTTCGGGGAACAGGGAAGGTTGATCAATCCTTCTCCTTTTCTGCTGTCGCTTTACTATGGCCCTATGTTTTGGGCTGTAAAAGACATCCAATGGAGGTATATCCTCCACTTGCAAAATGATTTGATCCGAAGGATTTTTTGGAATTATTTCTAAGTCTGTACTAGGGGGTAGGCCGTTGGTTCCTTCACTTGGAACCTCTTTTGATGTTGTACCCTATGTATCTGTCGCTTTGGATGTATCGACATCTTTTGAGCTTTCCAGATTGCTTATGATTGAGTTGAATTGCTGCCATTCTTGGAGCAATCTCGGGTCAATCTGGGTATCGACATTCACATCCTTGCTACTCTTATCCTGCTCCTTTTTCTGTTCCTCCTCATGTATTTTCTCTTGCTCTTTCCTTCGCGCTTCCTCCTATTCTTTCCTCTGTACTTCCTCCTGCTCTTTTCTCTGGACTTCTTCAAAAATTTCTGATGTAGCAGGAGGTTCGTCGGTAAGTTGCTGTTCAGGCTCACTTGATTGTGTCATCGGGGTAGTAGCTAGTAAATCTAGAGGCAGAGTTTGCAACCTCTGCTCTCTGAGTTTTTTGAATTCCACTAACCCGTCATCGTGATATCTCATTTTTGCTAGTGTTTGAACTTGGAATAATGACTCCGCCGAAGAAAATAGGTCATCAAAATCATCTTCTTTATGTTCAAACTTAGTGAGTTTTGCTTGATCCAGTACATTATAGACGATTTTCCTTGGATCAAATCATCTATTAGGAAGAGTGGCAAGATTCAGTATATTTATCTTTTCTGCTTCTTTCTCTGCATAATTATAGTCATGTAGAGCGTAAACACCACACCTTAGAGGAAAAGGAGGCCAAACTTGCTTCTTTGAATTCCTTAGAGTCTTGGTCACTCCTGTGGACGTAAGCTGATATGCTATCTCTCTAGCCAATAGTTTGTCGGGTATGTATAAGGGGAGAACATGAGGCCTGGCATGGTTGCCAAAAACTCTTATATATGCAAATTTATCCTGTCCGAACCAGTTTCCTAGGGTGGTTAAGTCAATCTCTACTTGTGAGGAAATCTTAGGAGTAGGCTTGTCAAAATTTGCATAGTAAACGGGCAACATAAATCCATTGCAAACTTGATATAGGTGCTCTTTATAATGGGATTTCCATAACTTCTGGTGATAGATATGAATCGGCATGGGGTCCTGTGGAGTCCATATCCACCCCAACATAGGAAATTTTGGAGTTAAAACAAAGAGTATCTAAGATGTAGGCACTATAATAAAATGGAGGAATAGACCTATCGATAACGCGAGTTTTCTTTCTGAACTCAAGAACAACAGTTGCTAACTTATCAGATATATATTTCCCCACTCCATTATTTCACTATTGACTACTGCTTCCATTAAGGGAACCATCTCTATTGAGAATTTTGAGGAATCATGCAACCCCCAAACCCTACACATCATCGCTCCAGCGTTCAATAAGGAGAACATAAGGAATCGACAGACTACTTACCTGAGGAATCATGCTTGTGTTTTGCGGGGTTCTGTTTCCATTCCCGTATAGGTGCTGATTCAGTTTCATTTTCATCTCTGAACTTCTCCAGAAATTCTTTGTTATACTTCTTCTCGGGTTCAAGCAAATGGTACATTTGTCTCAAATCATTGGGTTGAAATGAATCGAAGACTCTCCCGTCGACAGTGCAAAATGTTCTGTTTGTAACCGGGATTTCCTCAGCTGCCCACCTTACTACATTTGTGTATGGAAGAATTTTCTCTCGAGCTGCTATTCGGTGTAAGTAAGAATCGACTAAATCCTTTACGGTAGCCTCGGACTTTCGGTTCGAACCTGCTATAGCTTGTACCGATACTGCTTCAGGCTCTTCGGATTCAACTAGATTATAGATGCTCTACCAACTAGTATTGTCGAGACCAAGACATGTAGTGTCTGAGATCAATTCTTTTTTACTTGGTCCCGGATTGGCGGTAGATTGTCCTGTTACTGCGGAAGCTAAAGCTGTTCCAAATTTTTTAGATTTCTTCCCCATTTGGCCTAAATTTGTTGCTTCAGAGGAGCTCTGCGGAGAAGATAAAATGAACGTAATGCAGAGAATAGGTGCTGCAAACCAAGTATGGAAGAGTTATATCAATCAATGAATAATGAAGGATTAAAATAATATTGCGGCGAATACAATCTCTTTTGGCATAACTGCTCCATTAATTTTCCATTTAAACCTATCAATCATTTAAATGCTCATCATATCGTTTATTCACCAAATAATTCATTTAAGCGTGGCTTTGATTTTTTGGCAGTTGATCACAAGTGGATCACTATCGGGAATAGAAAGGCTTTTAATAATAATTTAACATAATATACCCAAGCCTTTACAATCCTTTTTGAAATTCGCGCTTAGCTTTATCACAATCGGAGATCGGAGGAATTCTCGAGTATTTACATTTGTGCCATTGCAAAATCCCTGATCGCCGATAGCAATAAAGCTAATTCGCATCGGGAGTTTTTAGAAGGAAGCCTTTTGTTGCATGTATGTTATATTCCCCGATCGCCAATAGCGATATCGCATGGGAGCATAGAGAGAGGGCCTTTTGTTGCATGTATGTTATACTCCTCGATTGCCGATAGCGATATCGCATCGGAGAAAACCAATGGGTCTTTTTGTTATGCATCCTTTATTATTGCAATATGCGATCTTGCGATCGCTTTATCGCAATAATAAAGAATTATTCATTTATTTTTATAAGACCGATTTATGTTCACTCAAAAGGTTTATAATATATTATTTCTTTTCGAACCTTTTGAGGAATGATAAGTTGATACCAATTTTATTCATAAATCTAAAAGGGACCCATTTCATATTATAGTTTGAAAGTAAAATTTTATGAAATTGGGGGTTGTTGTACTGCACAACAGATCCTTCATTTTTTATTCATCCCTCATCTTAATATTTCCAAGTTATTTACGCAACATGGTGAGATTTTTATCATCAACAAAATCTTCTTAGAAAAATGCTTAAACTCCCTCCAATTATGGATTGAATTTGGTGGAAGTCTTTGGTACCATACTCAAGCTCTACCCTCTAGAGTTGAAGGAAATAACCTACAAGAAAAATAATCATAACACACCTCTAACATCTGTAGATGCAAGTAGAAGTCATCAATGTGATCCTCAACCTTCGCTTTCTTGTATTGATCATACTTTCTAAATAACTTTTTTGGGTGCTTGGGTAAGTGACGACAGTTACTCGGAAGATAAATAGGCTCTATGGTCCATCCAATCTATTTTTTCATCATCCAGGTAGTCATTTTCCCCCTCCTCTTTACTCTTTGATTTTGAAGACTCTTCTTCATCACTATTCATATTTTCATTATTATTTGGTTGTTCATTATCAATCGGTTATTTGTTATCTAAAAAATGATATTCCTCCCTATCTCCCTCCATATTTCTCACAATAAATGGTTGAATGTACCCTTGATGGTAATATTCTTCTTGTGAGTCAACCAAACTGTCAAGGGTGTGGTAACCAAATATTCCACTAAAGAAACAAGAATACCACGACAGGTTGTCTCTTTCTTTGATTGCGTATGAGGAAGAATCAATGTAACAGATTAATATCATATATCTTGAGAACTGACAAGTGATAGGTTGAATCCTCTAGAGCTACTCGTAAGTGATCTCGTTAGAACACTCCAAACCTTGATGAGATGATTCTTCTTTCTTGGATATGTGGGTTGGATTTTGACTCAGACAATCACTACCTTGAACTAAAGGTTTTCTATGTGAATGTATGGAATTATCAGCCATAAACATGATGCCTTCCTTGTTATGGAAAAATGTCAATGGTTTTGGAAACCGCCAACATATAGGGGGTCTTCCCGATATGAATTTCCAACTATATCTCACATAGTTTAGGATATTATCACCATTCAGGAAATACGCTCAGTCTTCCATTATTATATTCTGAAAGATTTTTCTTAGATGCAATTTACAACATAAGGGAGCATGCATATACTTTTGATATAAGCAAGTAAGTAATCTTTTGTGAAAGAAATAGTTGTAATTTGTACAAGGTACTTTCACAAAGGGGAAAATAAAGAGTGAACACTTAGAAGAAAAATAATAGTATTATCGTAATAAAGACACACACACACACATATATGTAGAAATAATCATTAGTTAACCCATGAAATATGTTATAGATCTGATCTGAAAGTATAAGATAATAGAAATAAACCCAAGAAATGTAAATAATCACCAGAAATCACAAGATCTGAATATAGAAAATCTTCTTTATTAATCAAACCCTTAAGGTAGGGCAACACCATACATTCACTCCCTAAGGAAGGAGAACACTCCACAGGCCATATGCCTATTCATACAATATTCCTTGACATCTCTCAATGGGGAGTCTCTAGCCTCTATATAGGCCTCATACATACAATACCATGGGTCATTACCATGCTTCCCTTAATACCATCTATCTAATACCATGGGTTTATTACATTATTGCTAACAACTTGTGGTCCCTTACATGATACATATTAACCAATTTATTTATTGCTATGGCCCATCTCATTGTTACATTATTCCCTTGGGTACCTCCCTCTGTACCCCATATATCCCCCCTAGGTACATGTTTCATCCCCGAAACATACGAAGAACACAAATAATAAGATCTACTCAAAAGAGTAGTACACTGGTACCATGCACGTGCATCTAGCCATCCAAGAGAAAGGTGAACCCTCGATTTAGCTGGTGCCTTGTTCACTTGAGATGGAAGTTGACCCTGGCGACTCTTCTGTGTTTATGTGTAGTAGGTTGATCATCGCCCCTCTCTATCTGTCATGCAGAGGTTGTTGTCCTTGTGGCTAATTCGTTGCCATCTTGTTGGTTGTTTTTTTGTGGGGTGATGTGGGTGGTGATATGTTGAAGTTTTAACCAACAATGTCTTTTTCTTTAATTCACCACCTGATGGACCTTAATTGGTATATGGTACATGTTGTGGTGCCTGTTGTTGTTTCTTATATTCCAATATTACTTCAACCACTGAGTCCTCATCTGACGTATCAGAACCTGCACTATTCTCTGCTTCAGCCTCCATGGATTCTCCCTATTTTTCTGGTACCTGGTTTGATGTTTGTGTTTGGTTTTCGACCATTAAGGGCTCATCATCTGATGTGTCAATGTCATTAGATCTTTTTGCATCTGCCTCCATAGTCTTTCCTTGGGTCTTAATAGAAATATCCTGTAATGTTATTTTCTTCTTTTTATACTAGAGCTTCAGGAATTTCTTCTGCAAATTAATATTGATAGTGCCCACAGATTCCATCCAAGGGTATCCCAAAACAACATCCATGCTACCCATATTTGAAGTATAAAAATTGGAATGCAATACATACTTATCCATAGAAATATTCAAATCTTTATAAACTTGCACCTGCTCATTATTAACCTGTGTGTGCTCCATTTGTTTTGCTGGAAGTTGTAATTTTTTTGCCAAAATGACATTTATAAGATTTTGCTTGCAACTAGGATTTATAGACACAATGATTTTCTACTTCTGAATACATCCATGAACCTGCAATAAGGAGATACTAATAGAAAATAACCGCTTACATGTCTCATTCCCCTGTTTTCTAGAATGAGACCATTTGTCCAAGAGGAGTTTTTCAAATTCTATATCTGAAAGTTTGGACAACTAATTGTAGTAAATTGAGTTCCACCATTTGTAAGCCTCACCTTGGAAACCAAACAATAATAAAAGTTTTCATTGTTTCCCATATCTAAACTTTTGACTCTGTATGAAGTTTTCAATAGTAGGGCTATCATCTTTTCCTAAAAAAAACGTATTGCTAAATGGCATGAGAAAAAAATCACTTGGCGAAAATTTAAAGTGGCCACAGTTTAGTCAATATTTCTCAGAATCTTTATTATGACTTATTTTTAGAAATGGCATGACCATTTTCATCTTCCCATATGATAGAAATCTTGATCTAGGCACTGGAATTTGAGATTCGCACTGCAACTAGCTTGCCATCACAAAAATTTCTGAAAAAAAAGAGCTGATTTTAAATCAATGATATCTCTCTCATCCAGATTCTAATTCAACTGATTTTTTTTTTTGAAATTAGGTATTTTTTTGTGAAGAACCCATATCTATAATTAGATTCTTAAAATTTTGCACCAGAACGTACATATCTGATCCGCAAACTCACCACCTCGACAAATTTCTACAACACAGCTGATTTTTGAATCAGTGATATCTCCCTCATCCGGACTCTGATTCAGCCAATTGTTTTTTTAAAATTGGGTATTCTTTTTGCAAGGAACCTAGATGTGCAATTATAATCTACAAATTTTTTACCAGAATGTACAAATATGATCCGCAAACTCGTTGCCCCAAAAAGTTCCTATAAAAAAAAATCTCTGCTTTGCCCAAGAAAGTGCTCTGATACCACTTGTTATAGATCTAATCTGAAAATATAAGATACTAGAAATAAACCCGAGAAATGTAAATAATCACCATAAATCACAAGATCTAAATATAGAAATGCTTCTTTATTAATCAAACCTTTAAGGTAGGGCAACACCATACATTCACTCCTTAATAAAGGAGAACACTTCACAAGCCATATGCTTGTTCATACAATATTTTTTGACATCTCTCAATGGGGAGTCTCTAGCCTCTATATAGGCCTCATACATACAATACCATTGGTCATTACCACGGTTCCCTCAATACCATCTATCTAATACCATGGGCTTATTACATTATTGCTAACTATTGTTGTCCCTTACATGATATGGGTTAACCACCTTATTTATTACTACGGCCCATCCCATTATTACATTATTCCCTTGGCTACCTCCCTCTGTACCCCATATTATCCCCCCTAGGTATACTACAAAATAGCTCACAAAGTAACAACGATCATGAAAGAAAATAAGGACGTACAATTCACAGACGTGTACTAAAGCCACAAAATAGTTCATTTTCTTTGTAATGATCAAAATTCAATCTATAAGGTAATTACTAAGATAATGGTCAATAGATAAAATTCATTCCTCCCTAAGATAATATCTCTATAGAAGAGCGGATTTGTATAGGGTAGACATATCTTACATGGTATTATAGTTTCTCATGAAACGATTTATTCTCTAAAGATCACAAAGAGAACTAGAATGATGACTAAATTACATTTATCTAATGCACATGATAAGATAATTAGGAACTATTTATGCAATATGCTTCATGCCTTTATCTTTACAAAAGAATTGATTGAATGGATCTATAATATTATAGCCTCAATTTTGTTCTTGGTTCTCGTAAATGGATCTCCATCTCCCACTTTCACTTCCTCTCATGAGATCAAACAACATGAACCTCTTTCGCCATTCCTATTGATCTAGATAGTTGAGGAATTGGGGTGATCATTTAAGGTAATAACATTTAAAAATTGGCTATTTGGCCTTCAAATATATGGAAAGGAACTCCTCTGGACCCAAAAAAATTGCTTTGATAATATAACGGGCCTAGGAAAACCTAAGCTCCATTAGAAAGGAAGTGCATACTAGTAGCATACGATAAACTATTTTGACTAAAGCTCAAGGGTGTATAGGGGTTCAAAGATCCATCTATAACAGTAACTATATTGGGTGTGACTATTTGGTGGAGGAGGATACACGTGATGCAAGATATTTGGAAAATAATATAGAGTAGTAAGTATGCCCCCCAAACTTCTCAACAAAACTTAATCAAATTGAATATGACTTTTCCTGGTTCAATAATATGGAATCTTTCAAGGAAAGGAATGAATTTGATTTAGAAATATTGCTTTTAGGAGATAAAAAATGGACAAACAACATTATTTTGGGATGACTCCTAGCAACAACTCTTGAAACTAGGGGAGAAATTTGACCTTCAGTGGCTAAGAAAAAAAATGATAACTCAATGGTGATTATCAATGACTGGTTATTGGATTGAGGGGGATTGAGATGTGAGTTGGCATGAACAGATCATGTTGGAAAAACAACATCTTAAACTTGATAGGGCAGTTTGACAACAATTTTTGGGTAATTTACCAAAGTCAAGGATCATTGTTTCCCATCAAGAGCATAAAGTCCAAGAGGGTATAAACCCAGAGGTATCTTCTTAATAAGTGAATCATATCACCCGAAAGTGGGACATAAAGATATAAAATGGGAGGAGGTTGATGAGCCCCATAAATGGGTAATTATATCAGTTCATTTTTCCTCCTAACTTAGCTTAATCCACCATTCTCATTAGTTTATTGCATGTTTTTTTATTATATTTATGCTAATAGAGTGAGTTGGGTTGGTCATTATGCCATGGAGTCTAATGTGTGCTTAATGCAGATTTTTGGTCAATTTTGGAGACAAAGTCAAAGATTTAATGGACATTTGGCAGCAAATATTCGAAGAAGACAAGGGAGAGGATTTATAGGAGGGTATCCCCCTCATTTATGACTCCCCACTTCGAATTCTCCATCACGTAGCTTGGAGCACAAGCAGCCACATCAATGCACCAAAGAGGCAACCGAGCAAGTGGAGGATAACTTTTGTTTATCTCAAGTTTTAGGAGCCAAGCCTCCCTGATTTTAAGGAGGTTGTTGGGAGCTTGAGTTGTATAAGTAGAGAGGCCTAGGGCCTCATTAGGTTGTTGGAAGTTAGTCAAATTTTCAAATTTTTGTTGCATCTTTTCTCTGCTCAACTTCGAGCTTACTTTTGTTGACAGTTTCATGTAATCCTATTATTATTTTCATAATGAAGATGAGATCTTGTTCGAGCTAGCACTGAGTTACCTCAAAGGGTTGAAGATCTTGGGTTAGGGCCCAATCCAAGTAGTCAAGCTCCTCTTGTTTTGTATTTATATGCTTTGTTTCAGTTTATGAATTAGTTGTTGTTAGATAGATTTCTTTCTTAGTTAAGAATAGGTTGCTTTTGGTGATTTAAAAGGTTGTTTCCATTTTAGTTTGTTGTAGCAGGTTTAACAGTGATAGGAAAAAGATACAAAAAGGCCATCAACAAAGACTTGGTCTCCTTTCCTCCCTCTGGCACCATGAACTGAGGCCAAGACCCTCTTGCTCCCACAAAAAACACAGATTTGCCTTTTCCATAGGATTTCTAGTGTTGCAGTTTGTTAGAAGGTTAATGCTTTTGCTGTAGATCTATTTCACCATGCTTTTTTCTATCTTCACAATAAATTTCCTTCCATGCTTTCTTTCCATGTAGCATTTTTCAGCATTTACTTTCGTAGATAAGAATTTAGACTAGCCAAATGCAAAGTTTTGTTTTTTTTATGTAGCTAGTTTCCTTGCTTGCTTAATCTCATGATGTGAGTTTTAGTTCTCTTATGGCAATCCTCCTCTCACAATAAGTCAGCTAGTTAGCCAGCGCCATTTCTCTTTGATCTATGTTCCACAAGTCACCCAAATTCCCTCACAAATCTGCCTTAGTTTTCTGCACTTTCCTCATCAATTTTCCTCGCTTTCCTTGAACAAGTCCAACCATATTTCTCTTTCCTGATCCTTCTTGATGAACCCTACACACCTTAACACATTACCCTAGCTTTCAGTGACCCTTTCCACTCACTTTCCCACCTTCAAAACCTCCAAAACTGCTCTCAGCATCCTCTTGTAGACCTCCTGTAGACCTCCTGTAGATCCCCTGCAGCCTCCTGTAGATTTTCCTGTAGGTGTCTTTTTGAAGTTCAATTGCAGAAAAAGCCTCCAGAAGGCCACTTGGGACCTCCTAGGACCCATCCACACCTTCCTACACCTCTGCAAACTCCAAAGTCTCCCTCCGTCACCACTTAATCACTACCACATCCACAAACAAATAAATTACATGCATGACAATTTCACCTAAAAATGCATAAAAATCCAAAAAAATGCTTTTTCCTCATTTCCTTCTAGAAATAGCTTGAGTATATGTTGTTTACTTCCTAGATTAAGTAATGGAATTCATTTCATGGTTTGTATCTCTCCTTATACAAAAGTAGGATTAGTTGGTTAATTAGGGTTTGCTAAGTTTACTTTACATTTCAATCTTCTTTTCCTTTCTGCAAGTAGAGTAGCTTATGTAGAGTAAGCTTTCCTTTCTTTCATCACATATAGAGCTTCTTCTGGAATCCATAGAAGTTGGCTTGAGCTCCTAGTGATCTTGTGCCAGCTGACCAAGTGACAGCTTACAGTAAGAACTAGTACTTGTGCATACAACACCGTCACTTCTAAGTTTGTTACGAACTACCAGGTTGATAAGAGTAAAGTAGGAAGCTTGCAGCATTATTGTTGCAATACTGGTGCTCACCACTTTTTGGCACCGTTACCGGGGAGGTGTCAGAGTATTTTGTAATTACTGCTTTTCTTCTATTTTCTACTGCAGCATTCTGCTAAGTAGTTTATTTAAGCAAAAGTAGAGTAGTTTCTTTCAGTTTCTGCATTTCCTTTTCAATTTCTGCAATTTCCATTTCAGAAAAAGTAGATTAGTCATTTCTGTGCTTTCCTTTCAATTCTGCAATTTCCATTTCAACAAAAGTAGATTTGTCATTTCCCTGCTTTCCTTTCAATTCTGCAATTTCCATTTCAGCAAAAGTAGATTAATCATTTCCCTACTTTCCTTTCAATTCTGCAATTTCCATTTCAGCAAAAGTAGATTAGTCATTTCCTTGCTTTCCTTTCTGCGTCTCATTTCCTTTTCTTTTCAATTCTGCAATTTCATTTCAGCAAGTTCATTTCAGTTAGTTGTAATTTGTTTGTTCAATCAATTTCAGCTTTGCAGGTACAAGTAAAAAAAAGGCAAAAATCATCCAAAATATTTCTTTTCATGCCTCGTAGGAACAAACATAATTTAGGAAAAAAATTTCCCAACACCCCCACCACATCACATAGCCACCCTTCTTTCTTCTTCGGTGGTAGTGATCAAGAAGAACTTTTAGGTGAACAACCAGAGATATTTGAAGAACTTATAGGGGAAGAAGAAGAAGAAAACATCCCTCTTGAGACAAAGGCTGAAAACAAAAATGCTAGGGGGAATGGAGAAAGAGTAGAGGGTACCTTTCCCATCTGAGAGACCAATAGGGACACTAAAATGAAGAACATAAGCCCTTCAACCCTCCCTCACTTCCATGGATTGACTACAGAAGATCCTGGCACCTTCTTGTTTGAGTTCATTGTTATCTGTCGAACCTATGACTATGCAAAAGATGAGCAAAAGTTGAAACTATTTCCTTCTATTCTCAAGGATGCAACATTGCGCTGGTTCATGGGGTTACCTGGGAATAGCATCACAACTTGGGCTCAGATGCAGCAGGCCATTAATAACAAATATCGAGACTACTGTAGGTTAAAAGACACCAAGGAAGAAATCTTCTGAATGACCATGGAAGTGATGAATCTTTGGAAGATTATGAAGAGGGGTTCCAGCTCAGTTATAAAGGGCCAGGTGCACACTCGACCCCAAATATCTAAATTTGGTCCTACTCAGGGGAATTCTGGAAGACCTTCTAGACACCCTCCATCTACTGGTTGGAGGATACATCTACCAACTACCTTATGAAGACATAAAGGCTGATTTTTGAAACCATTCTAGGATAGCCAGAAAGAGAGGTAGGGGGAGTCAACACATAGCCAGTACCTCCTCATCCGGTTCATCCCTTAAAGGTGAACTTGGAAACATGTTGGAATACTTCAAGAGTGAGACGCTTTAGAATCTTTCCATGCAAATGGATACCTTACATATCAAAAGGAAACAAGAGGAAGCAGAGAGGGATTTGGCCATTTTCTGTCCTAGGTGCACCAGAAGGCATCCTAGGAACGAATGTCCATTAAAATCTATAGAGGTTTGTTCTGTCTGTGAAGAAGATCATTCTACAAATAAGTGCCCTTCCTTGCCCGGACTTAAAGTTGTATAGCAAGGGGGTGAAGGAGCCACTGAACCACTCTATTTGATGAACCAAAGGAGACTGCATGGACCTAGACCATACTAGCAGGGGATGCAAGGGACATCTTAGGCATACTACAACCCCAACCAAGCCACTTCCATACCTTCTCAGGGCCCTCCTGCTCATTCTTCCTGGTCCATACCTCCTCCTTGGTCCTATCCATCTCAATATCATGCCCAACCAACTGCTCATGCGTTTCAATCCTATGCTCAGCCACAACCTCAGTGGAATGCATCTCATCAGGGGTGGAGGCCCCAATACAACTCTCCTCCCACTCTTTTGCCTCCACCACTTGCTCAACCACAACCATTGCCTTTTGCTCCACCAAGGAAACCCCAAATGCCTGCCCATCCAAACCCGAACCTAAACAACGGATAGGCCTAGCAAGTATATAGTGGGGAACCATCATGCCCAACTTATGCTGTGGAGATTCAGAAGATTAACCTACGATCTGGGAAGGTTCTCCTAGATAGCCAGCCTCCCCCTCAAGAGGTTGAGGAAGACAAAGAGGAAAGTGAGCCGAAAGCAATTCCACCCTTTCCTGCGAGACTATCCAGGACAACATAGCCCACCCCAGAAGAAACTGAACTTCTAAGAGAATTGAAACAGTTATGTGTAAAGACACCACTTCTTAAAGCCATAAAGGATGTGCCTATATACAATAAGATGATCAAAGAGAAGTGCTTTAGGCATCGAGGTAGGCGCAAGAGAGATGCCCCAACCATCAATGTCACAGGACAACTGTCTGACCCGATGTTGGGGCAAGTAATCCGTCCAAAATATCTAGACCCTGGAAGCCTAGTATTTGATGTCCACATCAACGGCATCATGATCCCACATACCTTGATTGATCTGGGAGTTGCCATTAATGTAACGACAAAGGATGCCATGCTCAAACTCAACCTCCAGGGCTCCTTGAGAAAGACCACTATAGTACTGCAGCTAGCAAACCACTCTACCATGACCCCTGAAGGGATTATGGAGGATGTGATGGTCTCCATTGATTCTTGGGAGTACCCTGCTGATTTATTAGTTCTCCAGCTGAAGGCAAAGCTCATTGGGTATCCTCTCATCCTAGGAAGACCCTGGTTGGCCATTGCCGATGCTTACATCAGTTGTCAAGTTGGGAACATGACCATCAAGAATAGGCATATGTCCAAGCAGCTAATCCTATACCCTCCTGCCCAACCTTTGCTAGAACATGATCTACCTCTTTGGTTGGGGGAGGAGGATGAGGATGAAGTCTATTCTATACCACTATGTGTAGTAGAAACTGTCATGGGGGGGAAACCGCAAAATGAGGATGATATCATTGAAAATTTAATTCAGAATCCACCCCCTAATATTTTTCCATTAGAAGATCTAGTGAAAGAAACCCAAGAAAATCCCTTAACTGATCTCTGTGTGGCCGACCCAACCTCTCTCCATGTTAAGAATATAGAGTTCGGCCTAGAAACAACCTAGAAAATCAGCTCTTCCCTATTCACTTCCCAAGAGGAGGAGTTGTGTAGCTTATTGAGAAAACGTTTAGATGCCTTCACTTGGAGTTATAAGGAGATGAAGGGAGTGCACCCTTCAGTATGTACTCATCATATATACATTAAGGAAGATTGCAAACCAGTCAGGCAGCCTTGAAGGAGGATGAATCCATCCCTTAAAGACATTGTTAAGGAAGAACTACAAAAATTACTTGATGCAGGATTCATCTACCCCATCTCTGACAGTGAATGGGTCTCTCTTTGGTGCTAGTACCAAAGAAAAATGGTAAGTGGAGAATCTGTGTCGATTATCGGGAACTGAACAAGGACACTAAAGAGGACCATTTTCCTTTTCCTTTCATAGATCAAGTGTTAGATGGTATGGCGGGGAATTTTTTTTTCTCCTTCCTAGATGGGTTTAGTGAGTACAATCAAATTCAAATCAGCCTGGAAGACCAAGATAAGACCACTTTCACTTGTCCTTGGGTTACCTTTGAATACCGGGTCCTTCCTTTTGGTTTGTGCAATGCTCCATCCACTTTCTAGAGAGCAGTATTGAGTATATTTTCTGAACTAGTTCATGATGCAGTGGAAATATATATGGATGATTTTACTCCTTATGGTTCTAATTTTCAAGAGGCTTTATCTAACCTAGGAAAAGTTTTGGACAAGTGTATTGAAATGAACCTGTCCATCAGTCCGGAAAGATGTGAATTTTTTATGACTAAAGGGATCGTGTTAGGTCATGCAATATCTCAACAAGGATTGCAAGTGGACCCCAACACAATTGCCATCATCCAAAGGATCCCACCTCCTCAAAAGGTGAGAGATGTCCAAAGTTTCCTAGGCTTAGTGGGATATTACATAAGATTCATTAAAGATTTCAATAAGTTAGCCTTTCCATTATTTGGTCTTTTGGGAAAAGATGTCGAGTTCATATGGACTGAAAGTTGTCAAGAAGCCCTAGGTACCTTGAAAAGCAAACTTGTGACTACCCCAATTTTGAGAGGCCCAAACTGGGCCCTACCTTTCCACATTCACACAGATGCCTCGAACAAAGCAATAGGAGCAGCCTTATGACAAATTGATGAAAATTTACCTTATGCCATATACTTTATAAGTATAAATTTGTCAAAGGTAGAGTTAAACTACATGGTAACCAAGAAGGAACTCCTAGTTGTAGTGCATTCCTTAAATAAATTCATACATTACATCACTAGCTATCAAACCTTTGTACACACTGATCATGCTGTAATTAGGTATTTAATGAATAAACTAGATGTCAATGCTTGCATTATTAGATGGTTGCTTTTACTGCAGTAGTTTGATTTAACCATTGTTGACAAGCCTGGTAAACAAAATGTTGTTGCTGACTTTTTGTCTAGAGTAAATTTGCCTGCAGGTGAAGAAGGAATGGTGGATGATTAAATGGCAGATAATACCTATTTGCTATCTCTGTACTCTCTCCATGGTTTGCTGATATAGCAAATTCTGTCCTCAAAAGAGAAGAGCAAGATTGTGAGGAAAAGCACCCCTTTCACTTGGATTGGGGGAAATCTCTTCAAACTTGGCCCAGATCAGATCTTGAGAAGATGTGTCAGGGAGGAGGAAATTTTTGACATTCTCCTAGCCTATCATGATGGGCCTTGTGGAGGCCATTTTGCAGCAAAGAGGACTTCCTTCAAAATATTGCAAGCATGCTACTATTGGCCCACTCTTCATCAAGATGTGAAGAGATATACTGGCCAATGTGATCAGTGCCAAAGGATGGGGAAACCTACTCCAAAGGATGAGATGCCCATGCAACCTCAAGTGACCTTTGAGCAATTTGAGAAGTGGGGCATGGTCTTTGTAAGGACTCCGGACACCACATATCTCCATAATGGTATGATATTGTCCACTTTGGGCCTAAGCCCTCATGGATTTGCTTTTGGACTTACCCCAAAAGAGGCCTCATACCAATGGAGATATTTGTCCATCCTTATATACCCATGATCCTCCCCACTTCTAGTCAATGTGGGACTATGGTCATATACTCAACAATCCTCCCCTCGAACAAAGGACCATCGAGCCTCCCCTCAAACGATTATCCATCCGTCCACTCTCTACCAACCAGGATTCTCCGCTCCAATGCGTTTGGAAGCACACGCCTTACATGGAACACCACCTGCCTCGAGAGCTTGCTCTATCTCAGGTCAACTCCTCTTCACTGTGTTGGGGCAGGACACGTCCATGAAGAATCCGGAGCACACCGCCTGTTTAACCGAGCTCACCCACGGATCCCATCGTGATATTACCGGGGCCCACCACCTTCGTTCGACATTCCGAGGATTCATCCACTTGGCTAACTTCGGGGCATGGCTCTGATACCACTTGTAAGGACTCCGGACACCACATATCTCCACAATGGTATGATATTGTCCACTTTGGGCCTAAGCCCTCATGGATTTGCTTTTGGACTTACCCCAAAAGGCCTCATACCAATGGAGATATTTGTCCATCCTTATATACCCATGATCCTCCCCACTTCTAGTCAATGTGGGACTATTGGTCGTATACCCAACAGTCTTTGTGGGTCCTATCAACCCTCCTTCAAAATAGAGGCAATACATCATTGTGTGCATCAATTAACTGACAAAATGGGCAGCGACAAAAGCAATCAAAGCAGCAACAGAGGAAACATTAGCTGAGTTTTTTAGAGAAAACATATTTTATAAGTTCAGGTATCCAAGAGAATTGGTTACAGATCAAGGCAGTCAGTTCACTTCCAATTTGATTGAAGACTTGCTCACACATCATAACATCAAGCACAGGACTTCCACTCCTTACCATCCACAAGATAATGGGCAGGTGGAAGTCACTAACAAAGCTTTGGAAGGAATGTTGACCAAGGTAGTGTGCAACAGCAAAAAAGATTGGGCGGATAGACTAGTTGAGGCCACTTGGGCCTACAACACAATATGGAAGACCACCACAGGGTTCACACCCTATGAACTGGTCTATGGGAAGAAGGCTTTGTTGTCAATAGAATTTGAATCCAATACACTAAGGATGGAAGCTCAACTAGACCTAGACCTCAACTATGTACAGAGGGAAAGGCTACTCCAACTCAATGGATTGGATGAATAAAGATTGCAGGCCCTTCTCCACACAGGGGTAGTTCAACTTCAAAGGAAAATATGGCATGAAAAAAATATCAAGCAGAAACAATTCCAAGAGGGAGATTGGACACTGCTCTATGACCCTACACTGTGGAAAAATGCAATGACAATGGTTCAGTTTTGATCATAACCATTGATGAGGAAGCCATCCCCATGCTTGTCAATGGACATAGGTTGAAAATTTACAAGAAGCCCCTCTCCAAGCGAGAGTACATTGAAGATCTGAATAAGACAGTGTTGGTAGTGGAGCAGGTCTTAGCCTCCACTCCAACCACTCACTGAAGAAGTAGAAAAAAAAAATAATAATAAGGACTCAAGTGAAAACCTCCATGAGGCGTTTGAATCCCATCATTGGGTTGAAAACCTCTTTTGAGGCGGCCGAGTGATGACAAAAACAAAAAAGAGAGAGAATAAGATCCCTGGGTGAAAACCTCCCTTGGAGGCACCCAAGGTAGGCAATTACGGTGAAAACCTCCTTGAGGCGCCCTAGTTGTCTTTCAAAAAAAAAAAAAAAGAGAAAAAACAGAGAAAATAAGGAAGAGAAAATTGACTTTTAATATGCATTGTAGGTTACAGGTGGACCACAGGAAGTAAGAGAAGATGCCACAAAGCTTATTTCACCTCCTCCACACTCTTCTCCATCATTTTTGACCTTTCTTCCACTTCACTGTGTTTTTTTTTTCGAAGACTGTGTAACATATAGGATGCCCTGTGTGTTCTATAGGAGGCTCCCCTAGAAATCACAGAGAGCCAGAAATGGTCTCAAAAATTAGTTTGAGGGGTTGAAAGATTTCATGAAGAGCATGTAGGCCTTCCTACAACTATCCACCCTCTTGGCCATCCATCCCACACCTGCACCACCTCACCATCATTAATTTCATTCCTTCTTGTAAAAAAAAGACACAAAACCCGTTTTTTAGAAAAAACAAAAAATAAAAGGAACAACACCTCCAAATCTCACCTGCAGCTTACCAAGTACCTCTCTATCTTCATCAGCATCTCCAGTATCATCCTCACAACTCCCAGCACAAAAATCAGCTAAAAATGTTAAAGGGAGAAGCAGCTACAGGAGCTCCTATAGGATTTCCTATAGTAGCTGATCCCCTTAAAATCAAGCCACAACAGCAAAATAGATGCACCCATAGGATTGAAGAGGATGTCTAAAGCCAGATCTAGCTAAAGGGTACCTACACACGCCAAACAAGCCACACATAAAGCAGCAGAAAGCATACAACAGAGGAAATACAGACATGCAACAACTGAAATACGAGCATGCAGCAACAAAGGAACTAAGATGCACCACAGCATGAATATTTGACTTGTAGGTAAGTGTCTAACCCTCTCATCTATTGCATCTGTGTAATTCAAAAATATATGTAAGTGAATGAGATGGTTAGGGTTGAACGAGAAAAGGTGGCCAATTAACTGGCCACCCTCATCCAGTTGGCTGCGCTCATCCAGAGATGCCACCACACGTGTGCCTAGTCAACTCATAGAAAATCCAAAGGATAGGTAGTGGAGGGTATACAAACTCTGATGTAATGATGGGAAGTGATTGCAGGAAGGAGTCATGAGGAGTCATGATGACAAGGCAGTGGGGACCAAGCATCCAAATATGGAAACGTACCTTTTTGCTAGCTCACCCCATCATTGGAAATATCTCAAAGAGGACATAAGTACTCCTCCTCGAAACTCCTTCACCACCTTTTCTTCCATTTCATCCTCATCCACTTAGCTGCAGCAAGCTCTATACCACCTCCATAGCCTCGAAACAATCATTCTCTATCGTTTTCAGCCATCCTTTTGCTATCGGCGTTCTACAGGAGCAGTAACAGGTTCTACAGGAGCACCTACAACCAGTTCTATAGGAGGAGCAGTAAGCAGTTTTTAAGGAGAAAACACGGGATTTTTTCTTGATTTATGGCTTGAGGAGGTAGGTTTTGTGCATACCCACCTTGATTATTAATATGTTCAAGGAATGATACAATTTTAAGCAGGAATTGAGCTTGTAGGAGAAGAGGAATTACATACATAAATAATATATAATATATAATATATATATAATATATATATATATATATATAAATAAAAAATAAAAAAATTCTGCTTGTTTTCTTAAAAAAAACATAGTTTTTTTCTGTTTTCTTGTTCCTTCAAAATTCTTGTCTCCATCTCTATTTTGGGTGTTCAAAGGGGTATAAGGAAATTGACAAGGGGATTCATGAGGAAGGAGCCCACAAATTCTGCTAGGATCCATGAGCATCCCGAAGTAGTAGCCATTCTTAATAGAGCTAATTGGATGCCATTCTTTGAAAAATTCTGAGGGTTTGATGAAGAAGTGGCTCAGGAGTTTGCCCTTTCTTTAGTCCTGCACTCAAGGACCCATGCCACTATTACTTTGAGGGGTCTCTCCAAGGAAATCACCCCAGAATTTATCAGTAGGGTTACCAACCTTCCCCTTGGATTACCTTGGAGCAAAGATGTAAAGCCAATTGGGTAATCTGCCAAGAAAAACTTCTTCCAACCAAATGAACATCCTGTAGAAGACAAAAATGGCATTAGAAGAACAAGCATACCTTACCCTTGGGATGATTTCAGTTACCAAATTATCAAGTATATTTCTTGTGAAAAAAGGTATAGCATAGTTTATGGCTACCATTTCAGACTCCTCCATGAGCTGAGATATGGCATGGACACTCCAACACCCCAGAAGGAAGAAACTAAACTAGAGGAGGAAGAAACCAAAACAGAGCAAGAGGAAACAAAACCAGCAGAGACAAAGAAGACAAAAGGAGAGGAAAAAGGGGCAGAAAAGACAGAAGTGTCTCCTAAGACCCTAGAATGGGAGGCAACAACTACTCTTGCTTCCCTCAACACCCCAGTTAAACCCAAACAAAAGAGGAAGACGCGAACATCAATGTATTTCAGGACTCAAAAAAGCACAAGGATAAAAACAGGAAAACCACAGCCATCTTCAATAGTGCCTATTGTAATTGAAGATTCACCCATTATCAAAGGGGAAGAATCTCCCTCTAAAACGCCCATCACATATGAAAGAGGAAGTCCCAGATCTTCCACCTGGAAGGAAATAGTGCAACTACAAGACTCAAAAACAGCTTTGCAGGAGGCACAGACTGTTCTACAGGAGACCCTAACTAAGCTATAGGAGACTGAAAAACTTGAGAAAAGGGTAGAAGAACAGCCAAAGGGGAAGGAGGAAACAATAGAGACTCAAGAACCTGATCCCCATCCTAGTTTGGGCTCTTACTACAATCTTCTTGAGGGGAGGAAATCATTCCACAAAAATTTGCAGTCCCACTTTTCTTTGAGTTAGAGAAAGAAAGGATAAGGAGCCATAGATGGATGCAAATCGCCAAATCCAAGGGGGTAGAGGATATTGGCCACATGGAGAACAAGCTTAGAGAAATGGGTAGGGAGTTAAGTGCTGTAAGACATAGAGAGGCAATCACAAGAACTCACTTGGAAGTAGAAAATGAGTTGCTAAGAAGACAACTGCAAGAAAAGGAGACACAATTGGCATGCATGGCCATCTAGTCTATGGAGGAACTACAGTGCAAAACGCTAGCAAAATCATATGGAGTATACCTCAAAGACCAATGGCTGCAGTTTTAGATCAAGACTTTGGCACAGAGAGGCACAATGCCTTTCCAAGATTATAAACAGTTTACGGACCTATGTGACCAAAGTTCAGCAGAAGACAAGGCAAAGATAGCAAAGTTCTATTTGCATAACATGGCCCTCACCGATATGAACCTATGGGACCCCAATGCTAGGCTAGGGAACCTGCCACTGATGGCCATGGCATGATGGATGAATAATGAGGAGAAAAGGGCAACAAAAATCAAAAAGTTGATGGTAAAATAGAAAAATGAACCCTTAATGGTCATAGTTGATCCATCAGACCCCATGGCTCTCATCAGCACACACCAGTTGCTTGCAAATAATCCTCAAAGTGCCTCTAAGTATATCAATGATTAGGCTCAGGCCATTGCACATTTTGAGGACATGGAAAGATTACTTGGGGAAGACTATATTCATGCTTTTATGAGGAGGTGGAACACTCTCCCACACAGTCTGCAAATCAGGGAGTATCACTCCCCAACAAGGATGAAAGAAGAATTGAGGAGAGTGTCACTGTACAAGTGGTCTATGCAAAGTTTGAAGGCCAATTGGATTGGACTCAAATTGAGTCCCCCACTACTGCTAGGCCTATTGGAAGGTAGAAAAGAGGAAGAAGAAAAAAATTAGTGGGAAGAGGTGGACAGAAAGGAAGGATTCCATGACAAAGAAGAGGTCCTCACATCAAAAGCATGGGATTTCAGGGAGGCCATCAGGGCCATCAAAGATGAGGAGATGAACTAGTTGCCCAGAGGATGAGCAACACATTCAGTAGGGGGGTGATGATGAGCTCCATAAATGGGTAATTATATGGGCTCATTTTTCCTCCTAACTTAGCTTAATCCACCATTCTCATTAGTTTATTGCATGGTTTTTTATTATATTTATGCCAATAGAGTGAGTTGGGTTGGTCATTATGCCATGGAGTCTAATGTGTTCTTAATGCAGATTTTTGGTCAATTTTGGAGACAAAGTCAAAGATTTAATGGACATTTGGCAGAAAATATTCAAAGAAGACAAGGGAGACGATTTATAAGAGGGTATCCCCCTCATTTATGACTCCCCACTTTGAATTCTCCATCATGCAGCTCGGACCACAAGTAGTCACATCAATGCACCAAAGAGGCAGCCGAGCAAGTGGAGGATAACTTCTGTTTATCTCAAGTTTTGGGAGCCAAGCCTCCTTGATTTTAAGGAAGCTGTTGGGAGCTTTAATTGTATAAGTAGAGAGGCTTAGGGCCTCATTAGGTTGTTGGAAGTTAGTCAAATTTTCAATTTTTTGTTGCAGCTTTGCTCTGCTCAACTTCGAGATTACTTTTGTTGACAGTTTCACGTAATCCTATTATTATTTTGATAATGAAGATGAGATCTTGTTCGAGCTAGCACTGAGTTACCTCAGAGGGCTGAAGCTCTTGGGCTAGGGCCCAATCCATGTAGCCAAGATCCTCTTGTTTTTTATATATATGCTTTCTTTTAGTTTATGAATTAGTTGTTGTTAGATAAATTTCTTTCTTAGTTAAGAATGGGTTGCTTTTGGTGATTTAAAAGGTTGTTTCCATTTCAGTTTGTTGTAGCAAGTTGAAAAATGATGGGAAAAAAATATAAAAAGGCCATCGACAGAGCCTTGGCATCCTTTCCTCCCTATGGGACCATGAACTGAGGCCAAGACCCTCTTACTGCCACAAAAAACACAGATTTGCCTTTTCCATAGGATTTCTAGTGTTGTAGTTTATTAGAAGGTTAATGCTTTTGCTATAGATCTATTTCACCATGCTCATTTCTATCTTCACAATAAATTTCCTTCCATGCTTTCTTTCCATGTAGCATTTTCCAGCATTTACTTTCCTAGATCACAATTTAGACTAACTTGATGCAAAGTTCTGTTTTTTTTATGTAGCTAGTTTCCTTGCTTGCTTAATCTCATTATGTGAGTTTCAATTCTCTTGCGGCAATCCTCCTCTCACAATAAGTCAGCCAATCAGCCAACACTATTTCTCTTTTATCTATGTTCCATAGGTCACCCAAATTCCTCACAAATCTGCCTTAGTTTTCTGCACTTTCCTCATTCACTTTCCTCTCTTTCCTTGAACAAGTCCAACCATCTTTCTCTTTCCTGATCCTTCTTGATGAACCCTCGACATCTTAACACATCACCCTATCCTTCAAATACCCTTTCCACCCACTTTCCCACCTTCAAAACCTTCAAAATGGCTCTCAGCATCCTCTTGTAGACCTCCTATAGATCCCTTGTAGCCTCCTGTAGATTTTCTTGTAGGTCTCTTTTTGAAGTCTGATTGTAGGAAAAGCCTCCAGAAGGCCACCTGGGACCTCCTAGCACCCATCCACACCTTCCTAAACCTCTGCACACTCCAAAGTCGCCCTCCATCGCCACCTAATCACTGCCAACTCACAAACAAATAAATTACATGCATGACAATTTCACCTAAAAATGCATAAAAATCCAAAAAGATGTTTTTTCCTCATTTCCTTCTAGAAATAGCTTGAGTATATGTTTTTTACTTCCTATATTAAGTAATGGCATTCATTTCATGGTTTGTATCTCACCTTTTATAAAAGTAGGATTAGTTGGTTAATTAGGTTTGTTAGGTTTACGTTACATTTCAGTCTTCTTTTCCTTTCTACAAGTAGAGTAGCCTCTATAAAGTAAGCTTTCCTCTCTTTCATCACATATAGAGATTCTTCTGGAATCAATAGAAGTTGGCTTGAGCTCCAGTGATCTTGCACCAGCTGACCAAGTGACGGCCTGCAGTAAGAACTAGTACTTGTGCATACAACACCGTCTCTTCCAAGTTTGTTACGAACTACCAGGTTGATAAAAGTAAAGTAGGAAGCCCAAGAGTTGCAGCATTATTTCCGCAATACTGGTGCTCACTAGAGGTATGGGTTAAAATATGGAAACAAAAGGTATGGCCAAAAATACATATTTTCCTCTGGATCTTGCTATAGAATAAACTACTAACTTGGGAAAATATCCAAAAAATAGATTACGAGGGACCCTCTAGATGTCAAATATGTTTTATTCACTCATAAGATCTACAGAACTTATTCAACTATTACATTTTCTCTATGGGACTATGGAATAAAATATCTGACTTATTTCTAAGGATAGATAGAAATCGCTTGAGTGTACATAATATTATAGTTAGATGGGGATATCAAGTTTTCTCTAATCCGGTTCTTAGCCATATTTGGATCATCTCACTTAGATTCATCCTTTTAGGATTTTGGAAAGAATGTAACGAAATAATATTCAAAGGGAAGTACATTTCTCTGGACTCCACCTGATACTCCATAGTTAAACAAATTATGAAATCTATTTTAGCTCTATACTAGTCTCCTTATGATTGGCAAGCATCCATCAATGAAGTAAGGATTTTGAATGGGTGGTTCCCCTTTCCACCTAAGGGGATGTAGCCTTCCTATTTCTCCTCTAACCAGGATTTAGACCTTGTTAAATTGAAATCCCCTGACCCCAGTTTTTGAAGTTGAACTGTGATGGTGCAACCAAGGGAAATCTAAGACCTACAAGATATGGAGGTATAAATTGAGACCATAATGGTTTGGTTGTGTTAATTTATTTTGGTATGATTCATATTTGCAAAAATAATTCCCCATAAATAATGGGTCTTTATATGGGGTTAGAATATGCCCATATGCGAGGCTTTTATAAGATTCTAGTGGAAGTTGACTCCTTAATCATTATAAGTACGCTCTAGAAACTCCATAATGGATCCCATATTCATAAGGACTAATCAAGTTGGAAATTTGAATCCCTTTTGGAACATGTGTGTCACACGGAATGAGTCAAGGTTGCGGACAAGATCGACCTTCCAAGTATCTAAAGATATCTAGTGACAAGCAAGCCAATCAAAAACTATCTTTCTCTAAATATGCAATCAAAAACAAAGGCAAACAAGTGTTTTAGGCCTACCTTGGGTCCAATGCAAGTTTGTGGAAGCCTCGCTCCCTCGCTCCAAATGAGCTTCCTTGAAGTGT
Organism: Pinus taeda; assembly: GCA_000404065.3. Taxonomy (NCBI): domain Eukaryota; kingdom Viridiplantae; phylum Streptophyta; class Pinopsida; order Pinales; family Pinaceae; genus Pinus; species Pinus taeda. Next base: position 188,334 of record APFE030471358.1, read on the forward strand.
AATTCTGCAAACACAAACAAGAAAACGATTAAATAGCACCTGAAAACCCAATATTATAAAGCATATTCATCATAATGATCAAGGAGATTATGAAACAAACCATAAGACAATTTGTTGAGAAAAAAGAATCTGATTGTATTAATTCAAATGAAGAATAACTTTACAACCTGTGCCTTGATGCTGTACAAGCTCCTCCCAGGGTCCGATAAGAAGTCTCCTCTACTTTGGCAAGTTTCACTCACTTTCCCAATGAAACCAAAAGGTATGTGATCTCTCCTCTCAAGTTTAACTAGGAAGTCCCAATTCCATCAGCATTTACCCTAAACAATGTTCAGTGTCTAACCTCTCCAGCAACTGACCTAATGCCTTAATTTATAGTGCAATGGAGGGAAGTTACTAGGTCCTCCTTCAAAGGGATCAAGCCCTCCTTCAAAGGGATAGCTCCTCCTATCAAGGGATTAGCTCCTTCTCTTTTGGGATGCATGAACCACCTTGGAGTGAACAATCCATGTCAAAAATCCTTCTAGAAGCATCTAGAATTAACCCAAAAGTGAGTTTTTTAGGATAAAATTGCGCCTTTTGACTTTTACAGGGGTACGCACCCACCCCTTTACAGACAGAGCATGCAGATACGCAGGTAATATGAACAAAGGGTGCAGGTCCGGAAGCAAAAGTGAGAGAAAGTGCGAAACCAGAGTAATATTTATTTTCAATGTCTTTCTCTCATTTGCAAAGCTTGATATGAAGAGCTAAGGTCTGAGACTTGATTAGGAGGACAGTATAACTGATGATAGACCCATACTGACTGTAAATAGTCATGGTGATGATATTTTTGTGTAACAGATTGCCCCCTAAAGTGCGAAGTCTGTAGTAGTTGAGGATTTTCATTTATCATCTAGGAAGAGTGAAGTACTTTATCATTTCGAGGATCATCTTGTGGAGAGCCCGGTTGGAACCTATAAAAGCATTCAATTGCAATATATATATATATATGAGATCATATCATCGCTGAGGTAGGCATTCCCATACTCAGATCAAAACTAACTAGAAAGCTAACTACTGCTCTGATATAGGAACGATCCTGTAATACATCACAAGTATAGACACATGTAGACACAGTATGGACGCAACCATCTGTTTATGAATAGTCTACAACTTAATGAACACAAAATTCCTCACAACCTGGATGGTGGAAACTAGATCCAGAGTCTTCATTTCTACTTCTCAAAATAGTACGATTCTATCCATGCAAATGAATCTGTTGAAGTCGAACATGGTAGAAACCACTTGATTACGAGTCGAAGATGTAAACTGTTAACAAGTGTGAGAGAAACCACCAATAATGACAATGGATCTCAAAGTACTCAGTACAATCCATGAGATGTTATTAGATGTGTCGATGTCGAACATGTCACGGAATCCTTCGATCGAAGGTCAATGATGCAACCTATCGTCGAAGGCGAGAAACTTGCCATTGAGGCATGCAAATCCCAAGGTATTGGCGATTTCTAGATCATCTTTCTAGATAAAGAGCTGAAGTCGATAGAAAGATATCCGTCATAGGCAAGACCACAACATGAAATCATAGATCAAGTTTGAAGAAATTTAGTTGCAAGGACTGACTCAGGGATGGTCAAGATGGATGACAGATATTTTTGCAGATGAATGGTTTATTCGCACTGACCTCTTGAACACATAACGACACAACAGATGGTTTGGTGACGATTGACCCAAAGTTAATACCCAAAAACCGGCTGAAGACTTTCAATGTGGTTTGATCAACCGTTAGGCAAAAGATTTCCCCAACCCAAGTGAATGAAAGTGTCGTGTTCAAGAGTGGTTACAAAGTATGACAAACAGGCTCATTTTCCTCTCCTTTCCCCCACCATTTCTGGCAAGTACCTCTTTATTTTTTACAAGCTTGAGGAGGATAACATATGCTTGATTATAAGCTCATCATTCGGATGAGTCCAAATTAGTTTAAATTCGAACCCTAGGAAGGACTGGTCAGTTCCTGTTTGTAATTGAACAGGTCCTTTACTGTCGAAATTTAACAAGTCCAGTATAGGAGAAACTTGGCATTTTTCATTTTTAGAGAGTCTGAAAAAACTTAAGAAGACTCTAGGGTTGACCTTTTTCGTACATTTGTGTCTCCCAAGCCCAAAAAAGTATAAAATAATACTTGAGAGAACCGCTTGATCTTTTACAACCAAGGAATACTTTTCGTAATTAGTGCCTCTGATCCGAAAAAGTAAAAAAGCGATCAATGACATGTCGTTTTATGACCAATATCGAATTTGAAACGACAAAAACCCGACAATCTTTTCGTGTCTTTACGGTCAGAAAAGGGCTGTAAGAGGACCGTCTTTTTAATTGCATTTTAACAAGCTTAAAAAGAAAAAATCAGCAATCTTTTCATGTTTTAGTAGTCAGAAAAGAGCTTAAAGGTGACTCTAATGCTTTTTCGTTGAAAATGACCGATTTCGCCTGAAAAATCCGTTATCCTGAACAAAAACTCAAACATTATTCATACTTGTTTAAAAAAGGGTAAAAATGTCGCAAAAAAAAACCTTTTTAAAGTGAAACATAAACAAATTTAGAATTTATTTACTCAAAAAACTTATAAAAAATACTTTTTAGCATTCATTTTTACTGTTTGAGATTTGGGTGAGAAAAAAGGGCTTTTGACCAGAAACTTCTCGTGAAGATTGCAGAAAATCCATCCGTCGGAATCGAACGCCGTCTCCTCCGGGTAATCCACATCATCTTACTCTTCATTTTTGTCTGTTTGAAATTGTTTTTTAGGGTTTGATTTTGATTTTTAGGAGGTTTTTAGGTTTTAAAACCTGCGCGCGGGGGTCTGCGGGTTTACCACAGGGGATCTGCATACCCCGACTTTTTTGCAATGGGAAAAAAGTCGAGGGTATGCACCTGCCGTGAAGGCAAGGTGTGGACCTCACGCACTGTCCCTAACAAGGGGGTGTGTACGCCGTGCAAAGGTTTGTAAAAACCTAACTAACTCAAAAATTACCCAAAGAAATCAATTTTATGCATTCTAATTCGCCTTTTTACTTGAATGTAGGATAACCATCATGCTTGATTGGCAAGAACGGGAGCACAAGGATGTGGACCTCGCCGTGATGAATCATCAACCTTCGATCGATACATTGAAGGCATGTAGCTTATAGAAATTCTAGGCCATACCTGGCATGAGGGCCCAGGTGGACTTTTTACAGTGGCTGGTTGATAGATGGAGTATACAGGACCACTGCTTCTTTATTAGTGGGCACCAGCTCGAAATTGAGCCAGCCGATATATACTTTTTAACTGGTTTGCCTAGGAGGGGTGAACACTTGACTCTATTTGGGCCCAGGGCAGGTGGCCATTCTATCGAGAGCCTCCAGCTAGAGTTCTGTAATGTCCAGAACTGGGACAAAGGGATAGATATCAAAACCATATCCCGTCATGAACTCATGGTTATTGGGTTTACAGTTACCAGACTCTGCGATAGTGCAGCGCTACACATTGCCACCGGATCTCAGATGCGAATGGCAGTCGATTGCTTTCGAGGCACCATTTTCAACTGGTGCGATGCTGTGTTGGCCAATGTAAAGGGCCAACTGACCAGGGCCAAAACCGGACAACTAAAGACTTTTGGGTATGGTGCTATAGTTGTGAGTTTTGGTTTGGAGAGGGTTCCGATGATGATCCCACAGCACCTCACTGTTGGAGTTGGGCTTCCTCGAGAGCCCAAACTGATGCGATGGGTTGCAGTTATGGCCCGTCATCCTGATGAGGGGACCAAGGTCGTTCGGTTCAAACCTGAGTATTTCCAATGGTTGGAGAACTAGGTTTTTGCTATCCAGGACTTTCCTTATGCTGAAGTTGATTTTCGTGGGGACCCAGACATGGCTCTTCTGCCAGGAGAGCAATGGGATGACTCAGGTAAAGTCATTTTCAACATTTTCCTAATTTAATTTTTTTTTTTGTTTTTATCTCGTCCCAAAACTGATAGTAAAAGTTTCAAATGCAGATGTGGGCCCATAGCGACCAGCCGCTCTCCGACCTTACGAGAGGAAATAACCAGTTGCACCGGCTCCAGCCCCACAGGACGAATCAACAGAGACTTCGGCCGAGTTGGAGAGCCATCTAGAGCGCCTGACAGGGGACATTCCAGAGACCAGCATAGATGACATCCCTCGTCGACTTCAGCGCTATGTGATTGGGGTCCCAGGACCTTTTAGGAGGTTCCTTTGTAAGGTGGCCCGTGCAGTTGTTTCGTATCGAGATCATCACCAGTGATGGGATGATCGCCTATTGTCGTCACATATGACATTTTTTATTTTTGTACTTATCATTTTTGCCGATCATAAGGTGTTTTTCAGCCTATGATCGAGGATGATGCATATTTTGACACACTCCTATGTTATATGATATCATTATTACCAGCTTATCTTGTTAAACGTGTTATGGAATGTTTTTAAATTTACTTGTATGATTATTGCACATGTCTACTTAACATTTGAGAAGCAATTGCATCTGCTAATGTATTTAAAGCTCTTGGAATATGCTAATATTCAATATAGTCAAACTCACGTTCCAAGAGACGCACTCTCAAAAATAATCTCAATAATACTAGATTTCTAATGGCGTATACTCTATTAAGCTGTAATACAACGAGTTCAGAATATAACCTCACTATCAAACTTCGAATCCCAAATGAAATAGATTCAGATAATAACTCAATCACTGCACTATACTCTGCAATGTTGTTTGTTGTTTGACCGAGGCTCACCCCATGCATAGATACTAACTCATCATAGGGCGAATAGATAACCCAAGCTGCGGAAGAAATATTCCATGTACTACGACAAGCGCCATCAGAGAAACCAATGTATGTTTGGAGAGACGTCGACATCTGCGACATCAAACGTAAAACCAAGATAAGCAGGAATAATGACAAAAAACTCACTCTCTAAGCTAAGCACACTTTTAAATCTAAAACACACCAGCTAGAAGGAAAAACTAACCTAACTAAAAAATCTTCACACTCATTTTAAGCATAATACCTCTTCAGGTAAAGACCATTTCTGGGTTTACCTAAAGAGATCCCATCAAAGTCTACCAATTCATAGGCCCCTTTCGCTAGCTTTCGCTTGACAACATAGGGACCATGCCACATAGGCACAAATTTTCCAGCGCCTAATTTATCATTTGCTTGATCGTACAATAAGACTATATCTCCTTCTGAAAAATTTCGATGGGTCACATTTCGATCATACTGAGCTTTAATACGTTTGGCATGAGATTCGATCGCTAATGCAGCATCGCGGCGATTCTCATCTAGCTGAGCTAAGTATAACAAACGTCTTTCCTCTTCATAAATGGCTGGAAGTAACTCGATGGCCATTCACAATGATGGGATTTCGCACTCAATATGTAACACAACTTCCAAACCATAAACTAGTTGGAAAGGAGTGAACCCTGTTGATGTTTTAACTGAGGTTCGATACGCCCACAGCGCTGAAAATAACATGTTGTGCCAATTCGACCGATGAATCCCAATGATTCGTCGGATCATGATGACGAGAACTTTGTTGATGGATTCAACCAGTCCATTAGCTTGTGGATAATAAGGAGTTGAACTGTCATGACGCAAGCCAAGCTGGTCTGTAAGTTCAGTCATCATAACGTTTCGAAAATGATGCCCATGATCAGTGATAATCGCTTGTGGAACACCAAACCTAGCAACGATATGATTGAATATGAAAATCGCAACTGTTTTGCCGTCTGCCTCAAATGTAGGCATCGCCTCGGCCCACTTGGTAAAATAATCTACTGCAAGGATAATATATGCATGCCCCCCGGCCGAGTGAGGATTACATGTAATAAAATCGATACCCCATTTGGCAAAAGGACCAACGACAATGATAGGGTGAAGAGGAGCAAGTGGAGAGTGCATTTTTCGATAAAAAATTTGGCAGTTGTGGCATTTTCGGACCGCAATAATACAATCTTTAAACATAGACGGCCAGAAATAGCCAGCGCGCAATATCTTTT
>APFE030471359.1:0-11967 GCA_000404065.3 Pinus taeda
TATTTGGACAACTTTGACAAGGGTAAAATCAAACCCCAGACCTAATGCCTAGTGACCAAATTTTACTTGAAGACTCACTGAAATGATAAAATTTGACCTTGACAGCTTAAAATCACTTGTGTAAGAGCATGTTTGATCACTGGAGGAAGGTTGCAAAGACTGCCTCTAACAGACTCTATTCTCTGTTGCTCAAATTCTGCTTATAAATAATTTTGCTTGTTAATTTTGGTAATTAAAACTTCAGTTAACTTCAAGTATTCCTTCATGCATACACTCTATATTTGTCTTTCTTCTACTTTATATAACTCTTCTGTATGTCATCTGCAGGTGTGCAAATACTTCTCTGCTGTTATGCTCTCCAAGTTATCATTCACCAATCTATTGTTTAAGACTCAATCTGTGAGTTACACTGCTAATTTTAATTGTTTTGGAATTTGTTACAGGATTTAGCTAGGATTTTCTATTTCTGGAAGATATTCATACTTAGTGTTTATGCTAAAAATGCCTCTTTAATTTATCCATGCTCCCAATACACTGGCGTTGATATATTCATGCCAATTTTAGAGCTTTAGTTCATTGGTGCTATGTTTGGCATAACTAGTTTCCAACTCATTCGTCCGTGTACCCAAAGAAATTTCACATAGGCATAAATCTTATCAATACAATTCCACTACAAAACACTATCATGATATAAATCTCAGCCCAAGCACTTATGTTGTATTTTAGCGCTCTGATAAGGCTCCACTTCACGAAAAAATTCAAGACTGTAGGCTCGGTTTAGCAATAAGCCCCAAGCACTTATTTTATAATTTAAACCTCTGTGCTAGGACCTGGTTCCTTAACACATAAAAGCACCACAAAAGCACGTCTTGGGCATGCTTTCTGTGACTTGAAAAAATCGTCACTTGACGGGAATCTTTCGATGACTTTACATAATCATCACTTGACGAGAATCTTTCTGTCTCCCGCTCTGTCACTTGCCACAAATCATGGCCATAAACCTTTGTGTGCCCTTTTATTTCCACTAGGGTTATGCCATAGGGATGAGCTATTCTGATGGGGTCCACCTTTCCACTTCTCCTATTGGTTTATGCTCTGCAAACAATACCGTGTCCATGGCTCGACATCTGTATCTTGATGCAATTAGAATATGCCCCTTTATAATCTACCAGGGTCTTCCTTACGAGATTACATGTCGCAGTGGGTTCTTCTCACTATACCTGTGCCCAATCACTATAGTTTCGAGCTGATTTGGCTCTAAAAAACGCCTGTTCACGCAAACACCTAGTCAATCTGCTGGTTCCTCTATGCACCACTTCAAATCCTTCCGAGGTCCTACCAGCGGGATGGCATCATGCTAACGTCATACATGCCATGTGTCAATTTCAGAGTGGTCCACATGTCACCTGGAAATGGCCCACTTGGTCACCCAAAAAGGCCAAAAACACCTTCCACATGTTAACATCTTATTGGGCAATGTCACTGTTGATGTCCTCATCCACCTGTGCATCTACATCATCCCCGTGATCAATTCATATTGTGCCACCTTTCCTTTATTAGAAGAGAGAGAAAGGGGTCTCGAAGCCTTGAAGTTTCACCATTTTCCCTTTATAAAATATTTCTAAGGGTCTTGACCTTTTAACACTGCACTCTGTTTTGAATTCTCTAGGGTCGCCTTTGCAGGCTTAGCTGTCAATGTGGTCAGCCATTTCGCATTCCCTATTAGTTGTTGCTACCTACTTTGTTTGCCACCATTAGCCTACAACTTTTTACCTATGCCTTTATTTTTCCTCCAGGATTTACCTTACGGGCTGATATGTTACAGTGGGTCTGCCCGCTACTCCTACAACCAATCAATTTTCTTTCAGGGCAAGTTGTCAGGCCACCTCCGCCCGCTAGTTCCCTTAAGTGCTCGTTAATATTTGTCCGAGGTACACTCGCTGGGCTACCTCTGCTGTGCTGCACTATTGTGTGGGCTCTGCCTTGGACCAATCACCATGCCCCCCACTACTGCTACTGTTGGCCATGTTTTTCCAGTCGTTAGTTTATCTGCTCTGCTAATGAATCCATTGCATTTGGCAATGCTGCCAAACTAAACATGCACCAAATGGGTCTCCAACCAACTTTAACTTTGCTACTTTTGACTTTTGGGGGTTCTAATCTTTCACTGTCTCTAACTTATGATCCAGGAGGCCATTTTCAAACTTCCACATACCACTAGAAATCTCTTTCATATCTCTATCCATCTAAGTGGGTTCCAATAACAATCGAGATGATATATCTTGAGTTGGAAATGGCTCCCGAGATCTTGCACCACTGCTCATCTTGCAGTCACCTTGTCCTTTGCAATCAGTGACAATATAATTAATTATTTTCCTTTGCCATCAGCCTTTTAGCCTTGGCTATCAATTATTTTCCTTTTCCATCAATGCCAACACCATCATCAATGCTTTGCAGTTGATATACTTTTCCTTTGCCATTAATGACAACATATTTCCAACACTCCATTATTTCAATGAATACAATAATATTACCAAAGATGAATTTCACTTTGATGAACCAATCTATGTGGGACTAATAATAACCACAAGCATGTGTTTCATTTTAGAGTAAGTGGCTTATCCAATATATTGTAAGGAACATCCAAGAGGGTAAATTGATTCTAAATGATAATGAGCATAGGGTCACCAACATTAGGATTGAAATTGATAAAAAACTTTTTTAGTTGAAGTCTCCAATGATTACCTTTTATGAACCTTCCCTATAAACTTGAAGTTGGTTTGACCCAACAAACTCCCAGGAGGTTTTCTAAAATTTTGATATAACAAGTACACACCAATCATAATGTTTATGAATTATAATTTGTTGCATTAAATTTTTTATGAGGGGTCCCTATAGATACGAGCAATGCCTATCTAGAGATAATGCATATCTATCAAAAGTAAATTTAATTTATTAGTAAACATCATTATTGAAACACATAATCGACATCCTCTAAAGTGCATTACTTGAGTGGATATTCCTCAAATCTCATAATAATATTCAAAATATAAATTAGTTATTCTATGATTGCTAATTAAAAAGGGTTTGCTAGTAATGGATATGTTTTGACTCTATCCCACACTTATGGAATGTGATGATCAAAGTGTATCCAATGAGGTGGTGTCTTTAGGTCTAATAATTGAATTGAAATGGTTCCATGGGGCATATGTGATTTTTAATTACCTTGATATATCAAAAAATATAATATAAAATAAACCCTAAATCTTCAACAAATAAACCACATACTCCATGCGCAAGAATACACATAATAGATATAGATAAAACCCTTGAGGTAGGGTAACAATATCTATTATTCATTAAGGAAGAAAACACTCCTCAAATATCTCTTCTTGTTTCTATTTCAATATTTTCCACCATGACCATTACATTGTTGATTCTAAGAACATTCTAGAGAAGGATAATTCTAGTAGGTTGAACCTTCTAGTAACTCCTTTATCTTCTAAGAACATTACATTTGGTCACATTATTACAATACATGTCTATTATTATTCCCTCTGGTACTTCCTTAAGTACCCCCATATTACCCCTAATGGGTACACTATAGCAATTCAATTAACAATGATAATTATTTCTAAGAAGGATGCTCTAGTTGTTGCTTAAAAAATAAAACGGATGTCAAGGAGGGAGGTGATAATTTCCTTGGCAGGATTTATAGATCTAGAAGTAATGAATGTACCTGTGCTTTTGACATTCAAAAGAATGTATACATTAATTAAATATTGCATGCACATTTGACATAAAAGTCAAAAGGATTCCCTTTCACATAAGAGGAACCTAGAAAAAAAATATTCATGGATTGACATCAAATATTACTAAATACATTGCATCTAATCCTAGTTACTTGTATTCGTTGTGGTTGTTATCATCATGGTGGATGCCATTTGTCCAATGAGAGAATCAACACTAACAATTTTTCACCCATTAAACTATTCATATTCAGAAGAGAATGAGTGTATCAAATGGAACAAAGCAACAAATGGCCGTAATATGCATCAAATGAACAAACTTTTCAATCCTTAATGTGCATTAAATGAATAACACACAAATACTAATGTTCAAATACTCATGTGAACATTGTTAGAAGATTGATTATATTTTATACCTATTGGATTCATTATTAAAGGGTAGGTTGAGTTAGGTTAGGTAGATTTACATGTTAGGTTTATAATAGTGATCATGTTCATCCTCATTCTCTTATCTATAATTTCATACTAATTATCTTTCTTTTCCACTAGAAGAAACTGTTGTTTTCTTGACTTTTAACAAAGAAATAGACCCAACATACATATCTAGTTGAACTTCAAGTTGATTGCAATTGAATTGATATATACATGTTGATTCTATATTGACATCTACATGTGGGTAAATACATAAATTGATTCCCGATTAAAGCAATCAAATAAAAATGATAACAATGATAGAGTCTAATCAATAAACCCATCATGAGTATATGACATCATAAACATCAATATGTTTATTTTAGAGCATTTTTTTTGGAGATATGTCCAATTATAAGGAAAATAATGGCGCAAGGGGTTAATGTTGAAGTTTCTATTTTAGTGATTGCATTAATTCACAATTAGATCGGGCCCATGTTTTCATGACATGGGGTCAATTTTCATTGCTACCACTATAACATCTAGGTGTATCCACACGATAACACACATGAAACACGAGCTAGTCAAGGTTTGAACCAATGATATTGAAAGGAGTTCCTTAACAATACACCTTATCACCAACTGAACTACATCCTGGGGGTTGGGGTTTATGTTGAAGTCACTATCATAACAAATATTGAATTTTTACCCCAAGTGTAGTAGTTATAGATCTCTGATCATGAGGGATGGAGCATGCCTCCCTAGGACACAAAAAACCCTCGTGGAAACAAAAACCAAACATTACTTTAATAACCCCATGCATTATGAAGAAGTGGGAAAACATTAGCTCCTACCAGACTAGTAGAGTGATGTATCCCATCTAAGATATTATGCTACAACACCCCTAGTAGGTGAGCACTTTTCTAGTTATAAGAAATTATAAAACTCTATTGACATGCATCACCATAATAAATTCACCTTATCTTAGCTAGTGCAACTTTATGGGTAATATGGTGTCTAGGATGGATGCAACATTCTCCCTAGGAAAAACAAACCATAGAGACAAAAAAATTGAGCAATACCTTAATAACCCCAGGTATTTCCTAGAAGGGGTGGAATTTAGCTCTTACCAAACTAGTAGAGCGATGAATATTATCTAAAAAATTGTACCATGGAAACCATACTATATGATCATTTTTTTAGTTATAAGCAGTGGCAACCTCACCCCCCTTTCCCCTCCCTCTCCCACTCCTCCTCTCTCACACTTCCCCACCTCTCTCTTCTCTCTCTCTCTCTCTTCGCTATATATATATATATATATATATAATATATATAATATAATATAATATATATATATATATATCTATATATCTTCCATCCCTTGCTCCATATCTCACTCTCTCCTACTCTCTTTTTATTCATCTCCCACTCTCCCTTATGCTCTCCCCCCCCCTCTCTCCCTCACCTTCTCCCTCTCTCCCTTGGGCTCCCTCCCTCCCTACATATCTCTCCCATCTCCCTCTCCCTCTCCATTATTTCCTCCCACCATCCCTCTCCATATCCCTCTCTCCTTCTCACTCTTTTTCTCCCTCTCCTTCTCCCTACAAAATAAACTCAACATGAAATGCTTTTCCTTTGTGTAGCTATTACATATTTTCTCACCCCTCTTCTTACCAAGGATAGATAATTATCATTATTAGATAAGAGAATGATCATATACTTGTTTGTTTCTTTATAGCTACAAGAAAATTTGACGAAGATGCAAATTTTACTTTCTAACCAATATTCCATCACTCACATAGCATTGCATACATACAAAGTAAATTAGAATACCTAGCAACCAACTTGGGAGTTCTCTCCTTCCTCCCAAGTCCTACTAAACCATGTGACTCTCTCTCTCTCAAAATCAAACACTCACAAACACAAACTTGTATTTATTAATGTAAATAAGTATATGATCATTCTGTTCTCTAATAATGGAAACTACCTATGCTAGTAAGAAGAGGAGCGAGAAAATATGCAATATTTACACAAATGAGGAAAAGTTGTGTTAAATTTAATTGAGAGAGAAAGAGCACATAGAAAAAATATTTCGTGTTAAGTTTAGTTGAGAGATAGAGAGAGACAACGCATTGACTCACTTCCTTTAATACCAAGGGTACCTAATTACCATTATTAGAGAAGTGAATGATCATATATCATTTGTATTTGTTAAGTACAATTAAATTTGATGAAGATTCAAATTTCACTTTCTAACCAATATGCTAACACTCCCATAGCCTTGCCTAGCTACCAAACAAACTAGATTACCTCCTAAACACATTAAGAGTATTCTCCTTCCTCCCAAGCCCCATTAAGTTATGTGCAACAAAAAAAAAATGGTGAGAAGTAATATCAATCAAATCATAGTAAAGTCAAATTATATCCTTATTATGAGTCTTACACACATAAACCAAATAACATACTTCGAACATGAATGGATATGAAACCTCCACCCTTTAGAGCTCAAATCCAAAAAAATAAGAATCATTTTCATTTCTCCTATACTATTTATGTCCAATTCACTACCCCTTCAAAGCTCAAATCCAAAAAAATAGTAAACACTTTACCTAGCTCTAACTTTACTGATCATTTTTCCTCTAGCCTTTCTCACCAATTATTTTCTCTTCACACCTATCTTAAATTCTCTCTCCTTTTATTTTTCTTAATTTTGTTATTTCTACTCACTAAATCCCATATACCCATATTAATTGGTTTTAATTTCTATAAAACACTTCATACACTTTTTTATCCAAGAAACGCCACCTTCACCTTATCCCTTGATATCTCTTTTTTCTCTAAAGGTTTTAAAACCTATCACAATTCAATTAGTCAACTAGGAAAACCATACCACCTAAAGTGACCCATTGGTGGCTTGTAAGGGCGAATACTTTCACTCCTGTTAGATACATATATATCTTGGGTTGGTAGCATCTTTCCTTACATAAAAGGATGACAAGGTCTTATCCAATCAGAATTAATTTTAAGTCTTACTTCAAGGACAAAAGGTGGTTTCATCCTAAATAGTGGTTGCAAGAATGCCAAGATACTATATTATCATTTCCTAGGCAATAATTGTGGGGTTATGTGCCTTCAAGCAGCATGTAGCCTTTATTCCCATACACGAAACTGGATGCTAGCTCTAATTGCAATTTAACCTCTTAAAATAGTAGGTACACATCTCCTTATTATCCCTCCACACCTCCTCTATTTACTTTATCCTCCTACCTTTTTATTTCTTAATAGATAATTTAAGTTACAAAATGTATCAGTTTATTTTTATTAAGGTACAATATCCAATACTAGGGGTAGCATGTGTTGAGTGGTCGGTGTTTGGTGTGGGGGTGGGGGGGGGGGGGGGGTGGGTTTCTTTGCCTCAAAAGGGCATGTTGAAATATACTATGCATGGGACATGGGAAATGGTACAAAAAACTAGGCTACAACATATACTCTTTTCCAAGGTTTAATTTAGTCCAATGTCCATAATATTAAAAATTTATCATCGTAGGAAATTATAGGAATCTAATAAACCATCTAGTCTTTGGCACTTTGGCAAGAGATGTAAAATTGCAGGACATCCTCAAGAGAATAAAAACCCTCCTAAATAAGATTCATTCCTACTCTATGTTTCATGTGTTTTGATAGAATAATCAAGAAGCAAATATAATAGCCAATAAATGAACTAAAATGGCCATTGGAACCTTTCTTTTCAATGGGAAAGAGGGATATTATCCCATTCCTTAATGACATGGATATGATACTTAAGTTAATTAGGCCACCTTATGAGTTGGCCATAATTGGCAGAGTCAATGGATTCATGGAATGAAATTACTAAAAGTATTTCCCATAAGTAAGTGTGTAGAGGTTGATTGAGTGCTCTTGACATTTCCCTTGGGTTGGTGTGGAGAGGTTGGTTGAGTGCTTTTGGCGTTTCCTTTGGGTTGGTGTGGAGAGGCTGGTGGAACTTGTCAATAATGCTTCAATTAGTTGTGAAGTCATTTCGTATCATGGTTACATGTGGTGGAGGAGGGCACAAGCTCTCTCGGCTTGTTCATCCAGTGCATTATGAATTCCACCATGCATTGAGGTCAACTTGCATTAGGAGGACAAAAGAAATCAGTCATGTAGGGGTATGACTCAAATACCAATTAATGAAACGCCCTATATCTATGTGGGAAATGTGTGGTACTTGGAGGGATAACCTAAGAATGGTGGTTGTTACACTTCGAATTATTTTCTTGGATGGAAACTAGAATTCAATTTGTGATAATGGGTTAATTAACAGTTAAGGGCATCAAATTCACTTTTCATTTGGAAGGAAATATTATGCTTCTCAGGGTACCAGAAGGATATATATGTGTATGAGGGCTTTAATCATTCCTTAAATTTGGTTATTTTGGTTACCAATGTTAGGCAATTTCCATTTACAACATTCGTTTGGGGAAAAAAATCAAGCTTTGCATTGCTCTTTCCATCTCCTTATAGGTTGTTCCTGGGTTATGGTTGTGGATTGGGGGTCTATTTTGTGATATGCACATGGAACACATATCTTAGAGTCACCATTACCTTAGCAAGTCCTCTGAAGGAATCCCACGACAAGGGGAAGGTAATGGATTTTGGGAAACAATGGCTAATTCACAAGGTATTGGAGGAGCTCCTTTATGATAGTTGGAGGAACAATTGCAACAAATGTAGAATGATATTATTCAATCTCATTTGAGATACAATTAGATGGTATCTAACCTAACTACAACAATGCATATGATGATTGATCATAAGATTTTGACTCAATATTCAGAGGACGATATTGCTAGTTTGTTGTTAAATTGACCTTGAGTCGGAGGCGACATAGCTCCCCTTCCACTATAGATTAAATAAGTCATTCAATGATGTATATTCCTGATCTTAATGCATTAGTCACTATTTAGGATAGAGAAGAAGGTCATGTACATACTGATACTCTGACTTCTAATAAATAAAATGTTTACAAAATATTACAAATTTTTAGGCCTTTTTTAGCAAGAATATACTACTATATGCTATAGTAATGCAATCTAATTAGAATGACTCTTATTTGAATTCAGGAAAATGGAAAGAAAAAAATGTTTACTATAACCTGGTTCATCCAATTTTGTGAACTTTTCTGCACCCCAAACATAGATTTTATTATTATTTTTTTAAAGGAAACAATTATGTATTTCATTAAAACATTATGGTTTGAAGGCCAAAACCTTGTACATCATATACTAAAAATTCATCTACAACAATCCCTCTAAAAGATTGACACTATTACCTCTTGAGCTATTGGTATCTATCTTAAACTTCTTTTCTCGAAAACACCTAAAAGCATTCCATATTAACATAGCATGACAAAAATATTTGATTTATGAACAAGAAACTATATATCCTCCATATTCGAGATGGCCTGAGCTTTCGGTTCTTCAGACTAAGGCCATGGAAAGGTGGCTTCTTTTCCATCATCAAAGGCAAAATTACTCCCTTTAATTTTCTCAGAGGTGCCCTGCAACTCCATGCTATCTTCATTTACTTCATCACGAACCTCAACTGCTTCAACAACGTCCTCCAAAGCTTGATTCACAACCTATAAGCTTAGAATTTCATGATCCAACTGTAAGCTTGACCTCCAAGCCGCTAATTCTTTGTGACATGAGCTCCCTTTGGGCCCGAGACTCTCTCATAATCATTTTGGCATGTCGAGAAATAGAATCACTGAAAAAATCCAAGGCACCCGCCAAACGAGTCATCAAATTACCAAAATCATCCTCTGCATTATCATTCTCCATACTCATTAATTTGAACTATACCTGAGAGAGAATTTGGCAGAGAGTATATCTGAACCCTGACTCTACACATTCACATAAGCAATGGTATTCAATATATAATGATGATCAAGCCTGTCGTGATTTGAGTCCTTTGTTATTGCAATTAATAACATTTTGAATCGTAATTACCAATCGACCAGGGAAATCAGGAGCCATAATGTCAAGGATGCCATCCCAAGGGAATTTCAGACTATCCAGAGAGTTCACACATGCAAACTGCACTGTTGCTCTAGGATCACATGTTTCCCACATTTGAATGGATTTATGAACAATACTAACATATCTCTAACTATCTTGTGCCCTTCGTAGCATTTTAAACACTTCCTAGGTGTCTGCACTTGCACAATCTTCCATTTCAGTTGAGGGCCACCACCAAATTGAGGGCATTGATGTAGTTTCATAGTGATGTTTGTTTGGCTTAATCATTGAGACCAAGCCCCTTAATCCTAATTTTTTATCGACACATGATGAGATCAAAAAATCATCAAATTGATTCTTATGGTATTACCTTGGTTTGTATGAACCCCCCATCAATCTTTATAACACCTTGCTCTAATGATGATCATTGGTTAGCCAATATACCGACTTGTGTGTTAAGATTTTTCTTAACATGCATTATAGAAATTTTGAGGTCTAAAATGGGCCTCCTAAGGAATATTCTAAAATAATAGTGGAAATAATAAATAAGATTATATTACATCCTCAAATTTTAGAGGGAAAAAATAAAAAAAACTACTTTTTAAACTCATATTTTCAACTTTTCTCCCTACTGGTTTACTCAAATTTCGAGTGGAATCACTCATTAGATGTGAAATTTAATTCTTAATCTAAGGAGTACCAACATTGCATACTTACAATGGACCTTGCGACACGAAAAATGAGAAATATATGAAATCACATTTTTCATGTATTTTTCATTTTTCGTGTCGCAGGGTCCATCGAAAGTATGCAACATCAGTACTCTTTGGATGAGGAATTAAATTCCACATCCAACGAGTGCTCATGCTCGAAATTTGACTAAAATCGTAGGGAGATAAGTCGAAAATACAAGTTGAAAAATAGTTTGATTATTATTATTATTTTTTAATCTTTTTACTTTTTTACTCCAAAAAAGGTGAATCATGCCCCATGGTTGACATCATCATCTTGAATTCTATTGGTTCTTATAAAGTTGATTTTGGTTGTGTATTTTTGTTTTAAGGCCCATTTTTTACCTCAAAATTTTTCTAATGATAAAAATCAATTACATCAAATCTTCCCAATAAGAGTTTAATTCTTTGGAGGATAGAAGGAGAGGGATTCTCATCCTTGTCCTTGAGTTTATTCACTTGCTAGATCAGTGTCATTGAATCGCCAAAGACCATCAATTGATGATACCTCTAGAGATGACCAACTCCAATCCTTGCCACAAGGCTTATTGTTTGTAAATGTTCCTAATCCCAAAGAAATTTTATCTCCTTTTCTTAGTTGAGATGAAAAATAACCCCTCTTACTTTACCTCCCCAAAATATAAATTTTATTATTAATCACATTTCTTATGATACGAAAAAATATAGATTTTATTATTAATCACATTTATTATTACACGAAAAATATACATCATAGTGTATAAAATTATTATTATTATTATTACAAATATTAAAATTTTAAATTTACACCAACCAGAATAACGTAGAACTACCATCAAGTATTGTAAAATAATTATATTATCTATCATGATAGTTTTGGATTCTTGTTAAACTCGTCATAATTATGCATCCTTATATTAATGATAGTAACAATATTTAATATTTATAATTATTGTGAATCTTTGAATAAGATTATATTATTATTAAGAATCTTCCGCATATACCATTATAATTTTCAACAATATTTTGTTGAATCTTGTTTTGTTTTGTTTTGTTTTTGTTTTTTTTGTTTTTTTT
>APFE030471359.1:21697-47584 GCA_000404065.3 Pinus taeda
TTATTAAATCTTTAAGAAAAATATAAAAGATTAATAGATTATTTTAAATAAAACAAAGAGAAGCTTAATTATAATTTTATAGTTTTGATGAGTTGACAAGTTATGAAGACTATTAGTATTATATATATTTTGAAATAGAGATTAAGATTTAATGTGGGTATGTGTTGGACATTTTAAAAGAGATTTTTCATTCTCTATCTTTTTGGTATCACAAACAAGACAAATTCGTTCATACCACGATGTTTTAGAATATGGTAAAATGCCTAGTTTCATTATGGAACTTGTGAGATTTCATTTTTCTTCTTTAGGGTGTTATTGATCTCTTTTCTAGCTAAGGATTAGATTCAAATTCCTAGTGGCTTATCAAAGCTCCCTATATGTTTTTATAGATGTGATTTTTATCAAATCTATTCAATTATAATAATAATTCAAGCATTCAATACCTTCACTTATAAGTGGCAGGTTTTGTAAATAAAATAACCAATAATAAAAGGAATTAAATATTAGTTCACCAATGATTCATTCCACTATATAAATCCATTATCATATCATGAGGAAAACACATTTGAAGCAAATCGATAGACAAAAAATAAAAGAGATGGCCCAAATATTTTATAGAGCTCTAAAATGATTTCATTCATTCAATATCATAAAGATTCATAGGAGAAATTTTGTGAGATCTTAGGCTTAACTCAAATTTGTGAATTCACAAATGTCTGGCCCTCCTGGAAATAACTCTTTGTGGGAGTAAAAAATAACATTACAAAATTGAATTTAGGTTCAAGTAAAGTAGGTGCCTAAATCACTTTATAAAATTCTTGATACTTACATGAAACTTAAATTCATTTATCCCTAAGAGACTGGGATGGGGCTCTCATGGACTACTAAATAATATAGTAACCTGGAAGAGAACAAGAGAATGCAATCAAGAATTGGTTTTACAATTATGTAACACAATTCATAAAACTAGATGATGAAAGATTGGGATGAATAAGAATGGGAAATCTTTTCAAACAAAAGAAAACATTCGAAAAGTTGCACAAGGATGAGTAATGGAATGAATCTCCTCTCCTCAACAATGTTAAACACAAGAGTATTTATTGGTTTCGTATTTCCAGTAATGTAACCACTGAGAAATTAATCATGATTAATAATTTCATTCAACAATCTTTTAAGCCATTCTTAAATGTAATCCTTTATAGGCAGAACAACTATATCTTATTTTACCTTTAATACAAAGATTTACTCTTCAATTTATTTTGATTATGAGTGTCACTGTTTAGTATCCAACAATTGATCTTCATTATCATTAATGGATATAACTAAACATTCTTGATTTATTCCTCAGGGAAATCTATTAAATTGTCAAACTCATTACCCCATGATGTTTTCGTGACTTTCAAATCTTCTTGTAACACATCCTTCAGAATTTACATGGAGTCTTTAGTTATTTGTGGACCTTGAAGATCAACAAATTTAGCTTCTTTAAAGAATTCATTAATCCCCTTCTCATTAATTTTCATACACTTAGAAATAACATCCTTAAATACTTGAATTATAGCAGACTAACATACTTTGATCTACTTTATTCTCTTCCTAGTCGAAATCCCTTGTTGAGTTCTCTGAAAAAACTAAGGGTAGCAATTTTAGTAATAAATGTCATTAACTATTTTGCAACAAAATGTTCATCATGTTCCAGGTCTTTCTACAAACAACGAATGAAAGAAGAAATCATCTAATAAATGTTTCTTAAGTATAAACATATCTCCCATGCTTCTTCATATGACACTCACTCACTTATTAATATTTTATGTGACAAAAGTTCTGATTCCATTCAATTGCTTGGTTACTTTCTTAATTCGATTTGGTGTGTTAGATGTGATTGGTGGTGCAAGTTTTGGGGTTACAATAGCTAGAGGGGACATGAACAAAGGTATATGATTCAAACTCGATGATTTTCCCTTTTAGTCACGTGTTTTCAATTTATTTCTTTATAATAGAATGAGAAAGGGAATCCTCAACGGTCATATGTAATTTACAATTTCATAAAAATCCAACTCCTAATACATCCCCAATTCTTTGTCACCTTCTTATTCTTAACATGCACCTTTTCAATTCATAACTTCTTTCTAGCTTTATCACAATGATTATTATTCATGGTTAATTATTACTCTTCAAATACAATAGGCTCCTTCGCAACTAATTCTTACATTATTCTTTAACTCTCCACGAGACATAATGCTACCCAATTAGTGACTATAGCACTATCTACTTCGATACCAGTGGGTCTTTCTTCTTGTTGTGGTCCTTTGTTATTAGAAGTTTTATTACTCCCGGATGAAGTAACATGAGATTTTTCCAAATTACATGAGGGGATGACTCTTCTTTATCATCTCCCACCAAAATGCCATCCATTGCTCTCTCCTCTTAATGTAGTTGTCTTCTGTTTTCTTAGTGCCAAAAGGCGGAACTTGATTATTTAGTTGAGTCGACGAGGATTGCATGTTTGCAAGGTTGTTCTCATTTTCTTTTCTTTTTTCCTTTTTTCTCTTGAGTTGGTACTAACTTGTGTGACTAAATCATCATTCCATTAACTTTCTATTTCTCCTTTTTCTCTTTAAGTTTCAATTTCATTATCTTCAATTCCCTTTTTAATATTAGTAAATAGGTTTCCATATCTTACTGATGATAGATGTTTAGGAAATAATCCCCAGGATCAAAACTTTGGATAGGATCAACCCCTTTTAAATTGAAGGTTTTAAACATTTCAAATAGATCTACTAAATTTGAAGAATTATTCATTACAACCTCTCCAATCTTAAATGGTAATGAAATTCATTACTTTTTCTTTTTCCTATTAAATAAAATTGGCCAAGAAAAATATTTCCCACATACCTCTATGAAAAAATACCTTTCACAAATAAAAATAGGGAGTACTAGAGGACTGTCTTGGTACTCATAAAGCCTTATATATGTATGATTATCTTCTTGTACCCATACTCCTTTTCCCTTAGGAAACATTTTTCTCACTGGGTCAATGTCTGTGGTTTGAATCTAGTTAGCATATATCTAAAGTCCCTGACAAATTTATCTTAGACAAGACAAAAATGAAATTGTGCTTTATGTCTTCATAAAATTGGATACCAAAATTGCATTAGTTTTGTTTCATGATTCATATTACTCTTAATGGGTATGCCATTGAACAAATTACAATAAACATCGCTGTCATCTGAATCCATTGAGAAGAATATTTTAGTCTTCAAATAATTTTCTAATTGAAAATAAATCTCATTGGGAATTTACCTTAGCTAATTGAAGACAACATCCTTCTTGAATGAATATTATAGGATGTATAGGATTAACTTGGATGTATGAGATGTTGAGTTGCATCCCATAATACGATTAAACAACCAAGAGAAATCTCTGTAGGGCTCCACTAGCACTGAGATATCTATAGATGAAAAATTGGTTGGCATATACACTGATTGAACCATGAATTCTCCAATAATATTCACCTCCCACACCTTGAGAATAGAGGAAAGAATTCACCTCAGGTAGTTTAAGTTCTCTATTTTGGGCTAACAATTTCAATATTTTCCTAAGTGCTTTTGAATTTAGAGGGATTGGATTCTTCCTTTGTAAAGTAAATTTAATAGTCCTAATTTTATAAGCAAAATAATGGCTGCACCAGGAAACAAGTTCTCTAAAATAAAAAACTTCATGAACATATCCAACATAAGTAGGACCCGTAGTCCAATTTTTATTGTTGAGCTTATTCTCAAGTGATAAATTTAGATACCACTAGTATGTCATTGACCAATGCAATTTATTGTCTTACTTATGTTCTTGTAGGTTTGCATTGGAAAAGGATGGAAACCTGGCAATGGGTTTATTATTTTTTGATGTTCAGGCTACGTATCACAACTCATCATAAGGAAGAGATCCATGGAAGACTATTTTCTTCTTTTGACCTCTTACTGATGATGGTTTGTGATGCTTAGTCCAAAATGCCAAAAAATAATAAATGCATGCAAGATTCCATCCTTATCCAATTATTGTCTTGTCGAGCAAGTGAATTTTTTGTATCCCCACAAAAAACTCCCTTTTTTACTTGCCATATTGCTTTACTCTTCCAAGGAAATTTATATACATGAGAAGTTAAGTCTTCTATTGTTATGCATGATCATGTTTATGGATATAAATATCTCCCCTACGTTTGGTGGCTAACCTAGAACAACAGAATGACAAAGGACCTATTGTTTTCCTTAAAGTATGTAGATGAGGGGAAGAAACCTACTTGGAATCTATCGTACGTTTCTTTCCTTCTTTGGCTTGAATTCTCCAATCCTAGCTCCAACTTCCAAAATTAGACCCTGCACAACTAGACAATAGAAGCCAAGAAACTACAAGATCTATGTAGCATAATATATCTACTTTATTCAACATATCAAAATGGTATTGAAATATATGAAATAACAACATCACATATAGGAAAACAAGAAAACTCTTTGTATTTATATAAATGGAGTGATTTACAACCATAAATAGGCATTGATCTTGTAGAAGAGCTCCTCCAAGTTGTTGACTTGTCCTTCCTTTGTCACAAAGTGTACCTCCAATCAACCCAAATGCATGAAAACCTAACTCTCTTCACAACAACATAAGGGTAGAATCACTCTCCAAAATCCACCTCTTTCATATGGAAGGTTGTAAATATATAGAGGAGTGGGGTAAGTTGGGAGTTCTTATCCTTTTACCATTCTTGGGATTGAGATGGGAGGATGAGATCTAAGGATAAGGGACAAAAACTCCAAGGTAGGATAAGATAGGATTCAAGAGTTTAATATGAGTTAAATGGTTACAACATATCCTTGAAGCTTATGGAAATGGAGGCTTCATGATTCTCTCTCTTTTTCTTAGATTTCTAGAACCAATGTAGGTGCAAGGAAGGCAAACTGTAGGTGATCAACATAGGCCATAGTGGAGCAACCTGTAGGTGAACATTTCCCAGCAAGAGGCCAGGGTGCATTGGTCCTAAAACTGGCTCAAATGATGCAGTTCAGGGCATAAACTATGGGGAATGAGAGAGTCATGCATATGGCTTTGTGTAATGATGTTGTAAAGGGGGAATAAGATGTTGATTGATCCCATTAGGAGGCCTATTGGTCGGATATGACAAAATAGGCTATAGCATGTATTACAAAGCTCTTATCTATTTAAAAGCTCAATTAATGTGTAACATTTACTAATACATACTTTCATCATGTATCGCCTTCATGGAACATGTGAGAATAATCATTGTGAGTTAGGGCACATATTTCATGGAATGATATGAAATTTGATTCAGATAATGCCATCAGTGCCACCTTTTTACTTTGAAGATTAGGATTTCTTAAATGACCTTTGAATTAGCCTTCAAAGGAGGAAAATGGGTATTTTCATGAATTTCATTAAATATGCTTGTGAGTGAAAATAATACATTTATAAGTGTATATGATATCACTATGTGGAACTTTGGTATGTGTGGAGATACGAGTGTAAAAAAAGTATTTGTGTGGAAGGAAAGGTGTGCATAGTGTATAACTCTTATTCAAGGTGAAAAGTTATACACAAGGCTTTAAAAATATGGCCAGGTAAGGAATTTTCTAATAGAAAGGAGAAATATGAATGATTGATAAAGAATGATTATGGGTTAGGTCAAGTTGAAGTAACACATAAAAACATGTTCACATATTGGCTCCAACTGTGGGATAGTGACCCATTATGGTTATAAAGAACCCAAAAGGCCTTAAATCCTTTGGGCATGGAGTCTACACCTTTCTTTTATTTACATGGATGAGATAAATGTGAAGCAAATTTAATATATACAATTACATTGCTATAACATAAGGATTTATAATTGACTTAGGGAAAAAAGTTCTTAAGATGTTCCCTATTAGTAGAAAAATTCAAAAGTTTACCATCCATTCCTTTCAACATGTATGACTTAAAACTAGAAATATTTTCTATTAGATATGGAATTATCCATAATGCTTCAAATTTGGTATTGATTGAAGGTTTTCCTTTGGATTTATCCCATAATAGATCTAGTTCACCTTTGGAAAAATATTTATATATAACTCCTCTATTGAAGTGCATAGTCACTATTTCTTGCCTTTTCTGATTCATAAATGTTTGATCCCTTTGTTCTTTTAATAATATCAATTGATATGGTCATGTTTGCATGGGTTTGATCCCTTCCTCATCTTAAATTTCAGTTGTTATATCCAATGCATTGAGCTTCATATGTATAGGAAATATTGCATCCTTTCCATATGGCAAACAAATGGAGATTGACCTATGGTACCCTTTGGTGTTATTGTGCTAGAGCATAAGGCATTCAATAAATTTTTATGCCAATTCATTTGATTTTCAATAATTGTTTCTTCAAAATTTGAATCACAGATTTATTTGTTGATTCATCTAACCCATTCCCTTATGAATAATAATTAGAATATTGTTAGTTTTTAGTAGTGTTGGATTGAAGGGGGCCTGACCGAGGTTCGGAGTTAATTAGCCAAAAAATCCCTACACTACTGGCCCTTTCAGCATTAGCCACAGAGTGCAGACTTAAGTCTCACCTGAATCAGTATGGGGGGATGCTGGAACCAAGTTTCCACACCCTTGAGATGTCTGAGGTGTCGATTTAGTCCAACTGTGCCAACCTTTGTGCAAGTCACTTTTCTCATTTTCCTGACCTTCAATACCTCCGCGATCTGTTATAATCGCCTTTTGTGCAGCCCTAACCAGGGGCTAAGATGCTTCCGTTCTGCTATGGCAGTGTCCTGCGCTATTTCCCCAAATTACACCGCGTATCTTAATTATCTTCTTAAGATCTTAGTTAACTTCGCATAAAATGATATTCTATCTTGCACTCACTTATTCAACACATTCATACATATTTGCACATCATATAAGCATTAAAAGTGCAATGTATATTCAATGTAATAGATGCATAAAATAGGAAATAAATACGCAGAATGGATATGAAACTTATCTTTATTAATGCTCCAACTGTTACAGACTCGATTCGCCCTACGCACTCAACTGTAGGGGTCTGTGCACTCAATTGTGAACTACTAGGCCTTTGCGCACTTAGCTGCAAAGCCTTCTCGTACTCTACGACCCAAAACTAGACTTTACAGTTAGATCTTCCGCTAAGCTTCTATTCCATATTTTGATTTCACTATATCCCTTAGCTACATAGAGCCTCGCTCTATTTATACAATCCCATGGTTCACAGATCATGGATAGATCTCTACAACGGGCATTACATTACAAAATTGGGGGTAGACAACTATATGACTCTTTTATAAACTACGTGCTCTGCGCCCATAAAATGAGGAATTACATCAGGGTTACAAATTTTGACCAAAATCTAGGCTCTAAGACCCAAAACTTCCCTCGGGGGATCTCGCGCCCAACAGGCCCTGAACACAACCATCATGACTCACCCTTGAGTCACTCTGTTGGTGCAGAGATCTTTGCGTGAAGACCTCCCAACTCTACCTAGATTGTTGCAAGATCAACAACACACTGAGCGGCTGCCTGCTGTACTTCCTGGACGTGTTGTTCAAAGACCGCTGTGGATGAACTGCTTCCTTGAACCTGTTCCTGTGTTCCTTGCACTTGTGCGAGCTTTGCTTCAATAGAGGTGGTAATGATGTATGCCTCATCGATCCATGGTTGCAAGTGCGCCTTCAAAACAATTTCCTTATGTCAAGCAACATCCACCTGCTCCTTGAGCACTTTCGCCTACTGCATACACATGAGCCTCTATGTAAGGGAAACCATCTGCGTTGTCCCTTTTACTTCATCATATTTCTGTTGTAGCTCACGCGCCTCTGTTTCTAGGCACTGTATGGTCAGGTCCTCCTGCAGAGTAGTGAGAACCTCGAATGACTCCTTGAACAGTTTTGTATACTCTTTCACTGTGCTGTTGACCTCCGCTATTGCCGCTATAATCGCACTGACGCGTTCTTCCTTGACCTCTGGTGGAGTTGAAGTTTGTGCCTCCAATTATAGTTCAGCTATATGAACGTTCAGTCCTAGCTGAACCTTGGCCATCTCTTCCTTTGCCTCGCGCACCCTTGCTGCAAGTTTCCAGATGCGTGCCTCTGCTGGTTCCTCTGCTTGGATGGCTAGCTCTAGGACCATCTGGTAGGCTTCCTCGACCACCTACACTAGTTGTCGGTTTTGTGCCACTACATCGTCGCGTTGCAGGCTCAACTGTTTAATGTCAATGTGTTGCTCGCTCATGGCCTGGAGCGCGCAACCCTCCCAAGGGAGTACAACCATGTTTAGCCAAATTCCCTTTAGCCCACTGACCATAGGCCTATTAGCCTCATTTTCTATCACAAGTACTCCATCTAGCAGCACTATAGTGTTGGTCATTCTGGCGCGTAGCATTTCCTCAGCTACGGACGTGCCTACTGCGAGGCTGGTTGATAGAGTGCTAGCCTATGGAGTGCGCACTTGCAACTCCTGTATCTGTGCCTACAGGGCGCCCAACACCATCTAGTTTTCCTTTGCAAACTGCTGGAGGGCCTTTGCAGTGACGTCCCTCATCATCTCCCCAATGTCATGCAGATCCCCCTCAGTGAGGGTTATCGAGTCGAAAGAAGTTTTCGAAACCTTCAACTTCTTCCATGGCCCTACCTGCTCTCTTGCGCGCTGTCGTTTCAGTTGTGTGGACGTTGTCTGTGGGTTTGGGCCACCTTGCTCTATATCTATTTCCTATTCAGGCAAGGGCAACTTCTGGCCTTCGCGCTCCTCCTCTACTGCTCTTTTGCCGCCGTCGCAGTGTCGCACACCTCCTAGGCCTTAGTTGTTGCTGCTTCATTCCTTTGCTTCTCTGCTAACTACGCCATCTGCAATTTTTCCTCATCCTTTTTCCTTTGCATGGTAAACTTCTCTGCTTCCACTGCGGAGCTGGTTGGAGTGCGCCACTCTGATGGCCACAACTCAAGGAAGATGAATATGACATCGTCTATCGCCAGATAAGGGAGCTCTTGCCAAGTCTTCGTGGGGTCCTTCCTCGCCCTGATGTATACGTGGTGGCAATCTTCCTTGAACTCCGCGAAGCTCTGCAGACTGTTATAGACTATGGGAAATAACCACGGCTTGAGATTAATCCCCATTCTGATGTTCATCTCCATGAACACCGAGTATATCTTACTGTCCTTGATTCTCTGCGCATCTCTAGTTACCCACAACGAAGCATACTTTGCTACCTCTAGAAGGTCCTGTGCAATTGCTAGGAACTGGCCGTCCTCGAGCAATTCCCCTGCCACCAGCACGATGGACAACAAAAACCACGAATAATGAAAAGTCTTCCCCTGCTCCTGTGCCTCGTGGAAGTTCTCCAAGAATTCTCTGCACAAGTGGTCTACCTAGTTAAACTAGACCCCTTCTGCACATTGCGCGGTAAGTGCAACCACCAGCGCAGGCACCTCATCTGTGCAAAACTTCCGCATAACCTTTCCGGCCAATATCTACGTCGCGAATTTGATCGCAGAGTTGTTCATGCTAGAAATTGCGTATCCTCTCTTCTTCTTCTCCAGCTTGAACTTCTTCTTCATGGCCTCCGTGATGGCCAAATCATCACTTTTACCCTCCAAGATGTTCGTTGGGTCCTCCCCTTTGCAAAGGAGCTGGGTAATTCTGTGATTAAGTGGTTCGTGATAGGGATGGGCTCCTCCATCCACAAACACCCATCATGCACCAAGTAGAGTAGCTACCTGATGACAAAAATAGTCACTGGGGCGTGATGGTAATGTGGCACCCATAGCAGGTTTAACAGTCCTGCCTTTTCTACACCTCTCAACCACTTACGTGGCTGCAACTCTATAACTCCTGTTGGTGCATCTTTCTTCTGGTGCATGAGCTACATGGTTGCAAAATGTGGGAACTTCTTGTGGTCTACAAGATCTCAGTCTTCAAATTTTAGCACGAGCACTCGCCCCAAGTGCGCTCCGTAAAAAATGATGTCGTCGGGGAGGAGCGAAGTCTACAAAGAGCTCTTGCTATTATCTAGGTCTTTGGGCACATTTTCTTTCCCCTTCCATGGAGGAACATATGCGGGCAACCTGGTCAGATGGTTCGTACCCTGGGTTTCTACCTCCATCTCTACATCCTCCTCCTCCTCTACTGGGATTTCTTCAAACTATTCCTCCTTATTGGCTTGCAAATTGATCGCCTTCCCCTTTTCTTCCATGGTAAGCCTAGTCCTTAATGGATTCCTAGGGGACACGCGCACTGGTACCATAGGGTTCTTGTCTTTCTTGGGTCTTGGTGTGCGCAACGATTTAGGGATTTCTGGGACTATCTCGACACTTTATGGGGCTTCTCCTACCGTCATGGCATGTGCAACTTCCTCAACAGTCATTGCTCTGGTATCCATGGCTTCCTCAGGCGCAGCCATAGTGCTATTCCACAATTCTCTTAATGGTTTGGGTAAGTTCTCAAACAACGAATTCACCTTTAAAAGATCGAACAAGTTTGGGTTCATGAATGTCTCGGTGTGCAACAACTCAGTTCTCAAATTGCCAAGTGTTTTTTGCTAGATAACCCTTTGCAATTTATAACACCTTTTGAATTCGAAGTTGACCGTCCCCCCACATTCAGTCCATTAATGCTAACTTGGCGGCAAATTTTCAAGAATCTGGTCCATAAAGTTTGCCTTAAATGCCTGCCGCCTGCTGCATTTGGTCTCAAGCCAAGTATCACATCATGAATAATGAATGTAACGGTTAGTTTCCAGCCAACCTGCACTGCAGCGAACCTACCCTTGCGCTATCGCGGACCCTATGACACTTTGCTACTGCGTGCAGTCCTGACATCGCACAGCTCCCAAGCAGAGTAGTTTATAGTTCCACACCTCCTTTTAGCTGCCTAGAGCACTAAGATTGTGCTTCTGTTGGCTAGTCAGATGGCTGGGCCACTTGTGTACTCCTTCAAACAACTGCCATTGACTTTTCCTGGGAAGAGTTATCCATTTAACTTTACCAACTGCACCGCGCCACCATCTGTGATCTCCTTAATAACATATGGTCCCAAACAATGCATTTTGAGCTTCCCTAGGAATTTATCGAACTTACTATCATACAACAACACCAAATCATTTTCCTTGAAGGTGCGCAACTTAATATGTCAATCGTGCCAAGCCTTTTTGCGCTGCTTTTGGACATGCTGGTGAAATCCAACCAAGAATCATTCTTCTTCGAGCTCCTCCAACTGTGCGAGCCTCTCCTCCACGCCTTTGTGATTCATCATACCTGTGAGCGCCACTATACATAGACTAGGCATGATGTACTCCATAGGCATTACAACTTCTACTCCATAGAGAAGTCGAAAAGGTGTCTGTCCTGTTAGTTTCTTGCATGTTGTCTTGCAAGCCCATAATACTGCGAGTATGGGTAGGTCCCAATCACTTTGCTGCGCGTTACATACTATGTTCAGTGCATTGCATACCTTGTTGAATGATTCTGCATGGATAACCGTCTGCGCGATTGTTCTTCCTATGTAATGTCTCCCCAACATTAAGATCCATTTGCACATTTGTCCCCCCAACTCACGTTTATTAATCATACCTTTCAGCGTGGAGTTCATGTGCATCTGCGTAGTTTGTTTTCCATATTCCTGTGTCCACTTGGCCAGACTCGCGCGCGGATCATTCCATCCATTGTGTTTGTCTGTCAATCACACCCTAGGCTTCCCAAATCATGTGCGCTTCATTCTCCTACATTCACGCCAATCGTCAAAGCTCTCTTTGTGTGTACCCACCACCTCGCGGGCGTAGTGCACAGTACCCAATCTAAGGCCTGTAAGCATTGCTTTTCTGGCACCTCCCTTTCAAATTTATTCAAGAAGTTATCTACCTCACTTAGGCCATCATAAGTAGGCAGGTCTCTTACTTCTATCGGTACCCAGCGCAACGACCTTGTCATCATATTACAATTCAGTGTAGTTACCTCATGTAACCGATTTTGCCATTGCTCTGTTTCCTCATCTGAATCCGAAATACAGGAGCTTTCGTGCTCCCATGAAAGCTGCCCATCTGCGGCGGGATTCACCCAATGCTATTTTCACGCTGTTATTGTTAGCTCTGCTATGCAGTGCTTACTTTCTATTGTTAGAGGAAAGCTTGGACTGTGTGATGGTGTCTTCAAAAGGGGCCCCTCATGGGTCATTCTCCCTTCTCCTTCTAACCCGGTTTCTCTCCGCCACCTCCATTCCTCTATTTTTCTCCTAAACTTGACAAGATTAGCACCTTTTGACTTTAGCCCCGAACGCAAAACCCCAAACCTACCTTCCAAACTCATTACTCAGCGCCCTACCTTCCAAACTGGCAGTACTCTTCCATCTACCCTAGTCATGGCAGGCCCACAAGCACCCACCAAAATGGAAAGAACCATAGCTGCTAGGTATGGACCCCTGGTCCTGCCTATTGCTTTGAATGCCATGCCTGCAGGAGAGTATCATAAATACATGCCTAAGTTCACTGGTACAGAGGGAGTAACAACTGAAGAACACCTTGAGTATTTTTATAGCTATGCTAATAACCTAGATATCAATGAAGATGATGTGTGGATGAGAGTGTTTGTCCAAAGCCTTGATGGAGAGGCTAGAAAGTGGTTCCGAGAATTGACCCCTAGGTCTATAGTAGACATTGAAGCATTAGATGATGTGTTTTTAAAGCATTGGGGAGATAAGAAAGATCTCCTATACTACCATATTGAGTTTGGCAAGCTGAAAAGGAAAAATGGGGAGTCATTGTCTGATTTTAATAAAAGATTCAATCGTATGTATAGCAAGATTCCAGCTGAAGTGAAGCCTACCCCCCACCTCTGCTAAGCTCACCTATGCTAATGCCTTTGATTCTGATTTCTGCCTGCTATTAAGAGAAAGAAGATGTGCCACTCTAGCTGAAATGCAAGATGCAGCCTTGGAGGTGGAATCCAATATCATGGCTACAGAGAAGCTCAATGGACTCGCTGACAGAAGGAGGCAGAGAGGTGAGACTTCCTCCTCTTCTTCATCTTCAGAACCTAAAATAGACAAAATGACTAAAATGATAGAGTCATTGGCTGCTAAAATATCCAAACTGAAGGTTGAGTAGAGTTCTGGGAAAGCAAGGCTTGCTAGTTCATTTGCTCCTAGAAATCCAAACCCATTTAGGAAAGATAATGAACAATTGCAGATCATTCAGAGGAGCAAATAGGCTAGTGAAGAACGAAGGGTGAAGACTCCTTCCTAGAATGTAGTCATGGAGGAGGAGCAGTTTGATGAAGAGGATGAGATTCATTGCATGGAAGACAAGGGCAGTGTTTCCTTTTTGACATTGGCTGCCTACGAGGAGTCATTACTCAGGGACCAGACCACTTAAGAGTGGGACAAAGAAGTTGCTCTATAGACTGAAGACCAGCACATATAGAACTTGAGGTCAAAAATGAGTAATGTCAAAGAGAATCCTGCCCAAAGAACTATTGTCCCCACAGAGTAGCAGATCAACAAGCAAAAGAGACCAGCAACTGATCCCATCATCCTCAAAGCACCAGCACAAGAGGTAAGAGGCCCTGAAAATTCTCCTTCCCCTTTCAGTTTTGAATCAGAAGTCCAAAAGTTGAAAATATCTATATCTATGATAGAACTTGTAAAGAGTGAGGCCTTTATGAAGCCCATCCTTGATTCCCTTGAGCTGAAAGCCACACAAGCATCCAATGATTATGTGAATTTACAAGATGATAAGCCTGCAGTTGTGCTTAGCCCAATGATTGAACCTGCTGATAACAATTCCCCATCATGTTATGTCTCGCTGACCATTCATGACAAAATCCTCCACAACTGTATGTTGGACATAGGCACCAACCATAATCTAATGCCCAAACCTATCACGGAAGAATTAGGCCTTGATATTACCAGACCTTATCATGACTTGTTCTCCTTTGATTCAAGGAAGGTGAAATGTCTAGGGTTAATCAAAGACTTGGCTATCACCTTGACTCGGCTTCCCATGAAGAGCATGGTGATGGATATTGTGGTAGCAGATGTCCCCCCTAAGTTTGGTATGCTACTTTCTAGAGGATGGATTAAGAGGTTAGGTGGGACATTGCAAAATGACTTATCTTATGCCACTGTCCCAGTTTTTGGAGGGAAAATCAGAAGACTATACAGGGAAGCCTAGCTAGCTTATATTATTAGTGATAATAAGAATCCCACTAATAATCCTATTTACGCTGTGGACACTGATTTTGGAGCATGTATTCTCCAAATTGAATAATACTAGAAGGCCTCGGTGCAGCTCAGGAGACCAGTAGGCCAGGCCATGGAAGAAGAAGGGACACAAACTTGGGAGATGTTCTTTGATGGAGCCTATTCAAAGGAAACTATAGGAGCATGAGTGGTGCTAGTGTCTCCAAAAATAGAAAGCACACATCTGTCTTTTAAAATGACTTTCCAGGTCACCAACAATATAGCAGAGTATGAGGCTCTGATATTGGGCTTAAATGCTACCAAAGACATGGGAATCAGAGACATAAAGGTGTTTGGAGATGTTGATCTCATCATTCAACAGGTGAACAAAATGTTCCAAGCAAGGCACCCAAGGCTGAAAGCATACAGAGATGAGGTATGGAGACTCAAATATTATTTTAATGGTTTTTGTATATCATATATACCTAGAGTCAAAAATCAGTTTGCTGATTCCCTTGTTGTATTTGCTAGCATGTTCATCCCTCTCATGCCCCCTAGATTGGCTTATGAAGTCTAGGTAAAATATAGACCATCCTTGCTTGATAATGTGTAGCATTGGAAGATCTTTGAGGATGATGAAGAAGTAAATAGGTTTCTGCAAGTCATTGATGAATTCTCTGAAATGCAAATTGATCAAGAGAATGAAACCTTGGAGGAAAGTCCCCAACCCCAGCTAAAGAACAGAATTGGCCAAGACAATATTGTCCAACTTCCTAGAAATCATATACCAAAAGGGATAGTGCCTCTAGAGAAGCTGCTTGACCATAATCATGTGCCTCATAAGATTTCCCAAAAAGAAGATCAATCTGCAGTCCATAGACATAACATAGGGAGTCCAGATCATCCAAAGTATATAAATTTTTCCACCCATTTTTCTGCTGCCCAAAGTTTTGAGTACTGCACCTTAATGAAGCAATTTGCTGATGTCTTTGCCTAGGAATACAATGACTTCAAAACTTATGACAAAAAGATCGTCCAGTATAAGATCCCATTAGAAAAAGACACCATTCCTTTCAAGCAGAAGTTAAGACCCATTAATCCTTTGCTCCTCCCTCTGATTGAAAATAAATCAAGAAGTTGTTGGCTGCCAAAATCATAGTTCCTCTAAGATATTCAAAGTGGGTAGCCAACTTGGTAGTGGTGAGGAAGAAAAGTGGAGAAATCAGGATGTGTGTTGATTTCAGGAACCTGAACAAATGCTCTAAGAAAGACAATTATCCTCTGCCCAAGATGGAGCATTTGCTGCAGAAAGTCTTAGGAGCTAAAGTTATGTTGTTCCTCGATGGATTTTCAGGGTATAACCAAGTTGCTGTACATCTAGATGATCAAGAGAAGACTGCATTCACCACTCCTTGGGGCATTTTTACATACTCCAAGATGCCTTTTGGGTTGATGAATGCTGGAGCCACTTTCAGAGAGCTATGGATATAACATTTGTAGGAGAGAAGGATAAATTTGTCCTTATCTACCTAGATGATATAACAATATACTCTAGCAGTCATCAAGATAATTTGTAGCATTTGAAGAAAGCATTTATGAAGTGCACGAGGTTTGGGATATTAGTGAATCCTAAGAAGTCACAGTTTGTTTTGGAAGAGGGCAAACTACTAGGACACATTGTTTCTGCTGCAGGTGTCAAAATTGAACCAGAAAGAGTGAAAGCAATATAGACCTTGTCTATCCCAAGATCAAAGAAGGACATCTAATCCTTTCTACGAAAAATAAATTTTGTAAGAAGGTTTATTCCTAATTTTGCAGAATTGGTAAAACACATCAGCTCCATGTTGAAAAAAAAATCTGATATCAAATGGATTGAGGCAGCAAGAATATATTTTGAAGACATCAAAAGAGGTATTATGGAAGCTCCCACTTTGATCAACCCAGATTATAGCAAGGAGTTCCATATCTTCTCCTTTGCTTCTGGTGACACCCTGGTAGCAGTCTTATTGCAGAAATATGATGAGGGTTCAGAGCATCCAGTGGCATTCTTCAGAAAACATTAAGGGATGTTGAACTAAGGTATGACATCATCGAAAAACAGGCTTATGCTCTTATCAAATCTTTAAAAGCTTTTTGAGTATACATCCTGCACTCCAAGGTGATTGCATATGTGCCCTCTTCTTTCGTAAAAGATGTCCTAACGCAGCCAGATGTTGATGGAAGAAGGGCTAATTGGATTTCAAAGATCATTGAATTCAACATAGAATCAAAGCCCACCAAGCTTGTTAGAGGTCAGGGCCTTGCCAAGCTAATGGCTGAAGAAAATTACAGGATGCTGGACATGAATTTGATAAGCACAAATTCAGATGACAGACAAACATGGGAAGAAATAGTTGAACCAGGGAAGAACCAGTCATTGGCTGAAAATCTACTTTCTTGTGAATGGTATTCTACAGTAGCTCAATTTTTGCTGAAGCTAGAAGTTCCTCCAGGTCTTAGTTCAAGCCAAACTAGGACTGTTAAGCTCAGGGCAACCAAGTTCTGTATTCATGAAAATTTGCTCTATTGGAGGGATCCATCTGGAATCCTTTTGAGATGTCTAGACAAGGAACAATCTATGGAGGTCATGCATCAGTTTCATTCTAGCATCTGTGGAGGAAATCACTACTGGAAAACCACAACCCACAAAATCCTCAGACCTGGGTATTACTGGCCCACTTTGTTTTCTGATGTCTTTTCATTTGTAAAATCTTGTGACAGGTGCCAGAGGTTTGAAGGAAAACAACAGTTGAAATCTTTAACCTTGAAGCCAATACATGCCAATGGCCCTTTCCAGTAGTGGGGCTTGGATTTCGTAGGGGAAATTAATCCACATTCCGGTGGCCAACACAGATGGATCTTAGTAGCCACTAACTAATTCAATAAATGTATTGAGGCCATCCCTAGTAGGAAAGATGATCACAATGTGGTCATGAAGTTCTTGACAGAAAACATTTTCACCAGGTTTGGCTGTCCACATAAATTATTTACAGACAATGCAACAGCCTTCAAGGCAAAAGAGTTGGTGAACATGTGTGACTCAATGGGCATTAAGCTAGTTCATTCCACCTCATATTACCCTCAAGGTAATGGTTTAGCAGAATCATCCAACAAGAGCCTAATAAGGATAATCAAAAAGTTGTTGGAGGAAAACAAAAGGAAATGGGATTCCAAGCTGAAGTTTGCATTGTGGGCTGACAGGATAACCACCAAGAAGTCCACAGGGAATTCTCCATTCAAGCTGGTATATGGCACTGAGGCTGTATTCCCAATCCAATTGACCCTCCCTGTGGCCATGTTCTTGTAGGAAGAACAGAATGAGGGAAATGACATGGCAAAACGAATTAGTGACTTGGCAGAAGTGCATCAAATCAGAGATCAATTGATTGAAAAGTCTACAACACATCAAAAGAGAATCAAGGAAGCCTTTGACAGAAAGACAAAGATGGAAAATTTTCAAGTTGGAGACTTGGTGCTCAAATGGGATGCACTGAAGGAAAAGAAAGGTAATCATGGGAAGTTCGATGCTCTGTGGACTAGACCTTTTGTCATTTCTCAGATCCAAGGGAACAACACTTTCATGCTGCAAAGTATGGAAGGAGAAACAAGTTTTAATGGTCTAGTGAATGGGAGGTTTTTAAAGGTTTATGTTGTTTAAGGCCTTCAGGCCTCAGTATTGTAAATATGTTCTTTTTACAAGTTTTAGTGTAGGCTTAATTAGACTCCATGCCCAATGGAACACTAGGAAAGATTGCTGATCTTGTTTTTGTAAGAAAGGCAGTGGTCTACGGTTCTTGAAACCTCACAGGGAGGATTTCATCCCCAGAAGGAGCCAATGTTAGCTCCGCTATGCAATGCTGACTTTCTATTCTTAGAGGAAAGCTTGGACTATGTGATGGTGTCTTCAAAAGGGGGCCCTCATGGGTCATTCTCCCTTCTCCTTCTAACCCGATTTCTCTTCACCACCTCCATTCCTCTATTTTTCTACTAAAACCAACAAGATTAGCCCCTTTTTACTTTAGCCCTGAACGAAAAACCCCAAACCTACCATAAAACCCTACCATATGTCTCCGCGTGCTCATAAGCCTTGCGTTACATCTCCATTGTTGATCCACGCTGATCTAACGGTTCCCATTGAACCTGATAAAGGCGACCCGCTCTGCAACCCCTGACCGTCAAATCATCTTTGTAAAGATCTGATGACCTTCACTTTTATCACGCCAAAAATATGATCGAATGTTAGCATGCGATGAGAGCGGTTTTTCTCTCTCATTCGCTGCTACGTGTCGATTGTTGGATGGAATCATGCGACCCTTGGAAATTACTGCTTAGCACCCAAAAGCGGTGCGATAAATACCATTACCGCCCTACCAAACCACCCCGCCCAGTAAATGCATGTGTAGCTTCATATCTCGATCACTGTCTGATCGACCCACTGAAGATCCGACAGCCCTAACTCATCCCGCTTTCACCTAGGCTGATAATATTCTTCGAGCCACCTCCGCCATTCATTTTCGTGATCTGACGACCATTCTTCCCGTTCATCCAAATCATCCACTCACCCATGCATTCCATGTCCTTAACCATTCTGTTTCCCCGAAGAAGGAGATGACCAGCTCCGCCATTATTAGTCACTAACAGACCCCCAACAACCATATTTAACAGACAGCATAGCCAAGTGAGAAAAGGACAAGCACGTCTTTGTAACTAAATTTATCAGTTATGGGATCCACAGGTATGAGCATTCCAACAGCCTAGAAGGACAGCACAACACCTGAACAGATTGGATTCATCCACTGAAGCAAGCAAACATGTTCAGAAACTCCATCAGGCAATTAAATGCGGTTGGTGGTCAATTATGACCCCTCCATACCTAAGCAGCCAAGTGCCCTTGTAGTGTAAATCTATAAATACTCAGAAACAAGATGTAATCAAGGTTGGCATTTGATGTAAGGTTCAACTTTTGGAGACTGTAGATATTTTGTCACTTGCAGCATCTCGTCTTCTTTTTCAACTAATGCAAGCTTCTTTTGCTGTTAACTGCTCACTATCCATTTTCTTCTTATTCTAAGCTTGTGCCTGATATGCCGTATTCTCGAGCTCATGGTCTTTAGCGCTAGACAACTATCATTTTATCTTTGTGTTAAAGCCTTGATTGCATCATTGAATAGGTTGCCCAGGTTTCTTTCTATTAAATGCAGGAGTGCTGTCATCATATCTTTACATTAATAGATTAGATTTATAGGTTTCTTTATTGGTTTCAGCCGGCCATCACATGGCCTTGTGCATCTGCTGGTGTGGTTAGTATTCTCCATATTCACCTAATACCTCAAACTGTGAGCATTAGTGGTTTAAAGCCTTGTAGTCTGAGGGTGTTCATGCATGTCTGGAGTGAAACAAAGTAAAAGTGGTTATCTAGCTTGAACCCAACCATCTTTCCTTCCACTAAACCTACAACAATAGTTGAATTTATATGTTACTAGACATATCCAAACTACAACCTAGGAGAGTTTCTTGGAATCCAAACAGTTATCTTATAGATGCATTCCAAATCATCATCACTTTCATAGTCGCGCACCAACTTTGTATAGCGTGATCCTTTAGTCGGGTCCAGGGGTATAATTACGAGTAGTGACTTATTTCTGAAAATCATTTTTCGCTTTTTCAGATTAATCACGCCATTCATGTCAGTGGCCCAATCAAGTCCTAAGAGCGTGGGGTAGGGCTTGCTAACATTAACAATCTCTATCGCTTCAAAATATGCTAGTGCACTCCCTCCCTCAATGTCCATTCTTATGCCCTGCAATCGTACCATGGGTATTTTTTTCTATTGGTTCGCCATTCGCAGTTGAATAGGAGACCACTATAACGTAGGTCTCCCCATTCGCTCCCACGTCTACTTCAGCAGAACATTTGCATTCGATCCTAAATCTAGGATAACTTGATCCATATCATATTCTCTGATATGTGCGGTTAGCCTCATCTCTATTCCCATTCTTGTCTTATGTTTTATGATCTTCCTGACTACATGTGGTTCTCCTTACGCGGTCCTAGCACATCTATTAATGAGTTACCGTAACTGTTTTACTGACTTACTATCGCGTAGTAGCTTCATACATGTCTCCAGGAATGTTTTGAGCATAGATGGGTCCATCTCCGACTCTGATTTATCTTTGTTTCCTGAAGTGGAGGCCTTAGTGAAGCTCTTCTTAGCTTCCATGAAGGTTTCCTGGGTGCACTCCAAATCAAACTCTGCTTCTTTTGCGGGGGCTTTGTGAACCCAAGTACTATCTTATGGCTGTTTGCCTTTGTCATCTCCTGTCGCGATTCCACTTCGGAGCACAATGTTTACATTCGGATCTTCCTCGTGTGTCTCAGACCTCATCATCTACAGGTTCTGAGTTGAGGGAGGAAGTAGCGCTCCTTTATCGCATATCATAGCTATTAGTGTAGGACAATCTTTGGTCTCATGATCAAACAAGTTGCAATACAAACATGATGGGCGCGTTAGATTTGTACAATCACAAGCATAATTTCCTGGCCCTCTGCAATTGTAGCATATCAACTGTCCGCGACCTCTTCCAGGTTCTCTTCCGCCTCAGCCTCATCTGCGCCTTGAAATCCTATTTGTGCCATTCCTACATTTTGGTCAAGGGGCCACGTTTCGGCCTGAAATCTATAGGTGGTAGTTCTGTCCATCATTAACTCATAGCTTCTACAAGTGTGCTCATCATGTCCTACTGACCTCCAAAAGTTGCAGGACAACTGTTCCAAATTTTGCATATACTTCTGTAACAAATGGTAGTTGTCTATGGCATGTTTTCCTACTATTTGATAGACCACGCACCACAAAGCAGGTGCCGCGCTAGGTCCTGATTGCGCTCTTGGTCTTAAGGGAATTGACCCTCCTCTTGTGAGGTAATTTGTGAAAACCAAGCAGTGGTCCTTATCACGACCCTGGCCCTTGCATTTTAAGCACCAGACCTCTTTGTACACTTCTGGTCGAGCTGTCTTGTCTTGTTTCAGACTTTGCATCTCAAGGCATAAATTATTCAGTTGTGTTTGGATCTGTTGAACTCCCAAGTTAGGATGATGCATCAGGTTCTCATGTAGCCTCATCGTGATCTATAAGGCCTCTGCCTGAGTCGTTAATTTATGTTGCAATAGCGCACTCCTCAGATGTGGTGTTAGCGACGCTACAAACCATTCACGATGTTGTCGATATGTTAGATTCATATTAGCTTCATGAATTGTACATTTCAGCCTCTGATCCAGCTCCCAAGGAGTCTCGCTTGGTAGAATTTTGATCTCTTTGAATCCAGTGATTGACTGTGCTTCAGACTTCGGTCTTCTAAATTATCTGTTTACTGCTGCTTGAATATCCATGATTCTTGCATTTGGATTATCATTGGAGTGCTTAATATACCAGGTCAGCGCGCAGTCCTTCAGAGTGCTAACCAGTGTCGCTTTATTTATATTGTCATCTGTAACTCCTTGTGCTTCCCATACAACCCTTGCCATGAACCAGAATTGGTTCAGATCCTCATTTCCCAAACCCTTGAACACAGACAACTTCATTGTGCTTTCCATATTGAATCACGGTGGTGGCAGAGGTGGTACAGGTGAAGATGGAGGTGATGGCAGCAAAGTTGGTGGCGGTGTGGGTCAGGGTGGTATTCTTAGAATTCTTTTCCTTATCAGATGGATCGCAGTTCGCAGCGAGACCTTCGCAAGCTCTTCTGCGTCCCCTCATGGAGGTGAAATCAATGGGCTAGTTTTGGGTCCCTTCCTTCGTTCTTGTAACCTTTTCCACTTCACGTAGACTTGAACATCAAGGTAACTGCATAACCCTCTTTTAACACAATAAAATTTTAATCCAAGTATTCAAAGACTTTATGTACTTACCTCACAGTCCTTTGAGAAAGTGTCGCTCTGCCTCGCTATATCTAACTGAGGTGTGACCCGCGAACACATTAGGCCACATACTATGACAAACAAATTTTACTCTTCTTACTAAGCATATTATAACCAAAAATGTGAATTAATGTGAGAAAATGGTAGTTTTAAGGCTAGATGATAGCATAATGAACTTCAAGATATACTTATTGATGGGACTCATCACCTGGCATATTTATCTTGTAAATGTATATGTATTAATAAATGATACCATAGCTATAGAGCATGGATGAAAAGATTATTTGGGGGCTAGGACTCCACAAAAAGGGAAAGGTGAGGTGGCAGAACCAAGACATGGTTCCTAATCCAAATAACTATTATTGTTATAATATTTATAAAGTAACTTATGGGACAATATTAAATATATTATAATAAAATATTATAATATATTACTATCCTAAGTTTTAAATAGAAGGTAAAGGGAGGGGAAAGATAATTCAACCCTCCTTTCCATTAGAGACTACCAAGGGGTAACTATGGTAATGGTTTTAGGAGAACCAGAGGACCCCTAGCTATTGTACCTAAGGAATCTAGGTGGGTCAGGATTTGAGTGTGCTTCTCCTTGGGTAGCCTTAGGGAAGGTTGAACCCTTGGAAGGAGAAATGTATGGATAGGTTTCGTTGAATGGTCCTTGAACTTGGATACCCTCAAGGGTAGTTGGAACTCTTAGAAGCCATATGGATATTAGACATCCCTATTTTGCCCAAGTTGGAAACTAGAGAAGGGTAGTGGCATAGCCCAATTAAGTATGGGTGGAGAGAACAGGTGCACTATCTTGAGTTGTATGGGCTAATGTGGGACGTGAGACTATTTTTCAGAGGTTATTGGGGTTTGGTACCTTGGCTTAATCATTTTGATAAGGGTTATGTTACTGAATTTCATAGATATTTTCATTGTGGAGTCATTTCCCTAGATCAGGAGTGATTGACTACTAAGATATATGGATTTGCATGATCTATAGTTGAGTGGTACATTTTAGGTCTACATCTAGTTGGAAGATATATCAAATATGTGATCAACATGTTTTATGTTGTTTATGGTTTATAACTTTCATGCATGTTATTATGTTATTTTGGTTATGGTGTATATACATGTCATTCTTTTGTGGTATTAATATGTTTGTGGGTGGCATCACCCTATCTGAGTGGTTGGGGGATGTTATATTTGACTTAATTTATTTGCTTCCTAGATATAATCCCTTGTTGATTTTTCTAGAAATCACTAGGGTAGTGATTTTAGTAATGAATGTCATTAAATAATTTCATAAAAATGTTGATCATGTCCAGGTATTTTTGCTAGTTAGTGAAAAAATAATCCTATGAGAAATATTTCTCAAGTGTGAGCATATCTCCCATGCTTCTTTAATGATACTTAGTTGCTTATTTACATTCTCTGTGACATAATTTATGATCCCATTCAGTAGCTTGGTTTCTTTCTTAATTCTATTTGGTGTTCCAGGTGTGATTGGTGGTGTAGGTTCTAGGGTTGACATAGCTAGCTAGGACATGAGGAAAGGTGTAGGATTCAAAGCTTCTTTAATCTCATCTATTTTCCTTTTTAGTCACATGCTTTCAATTTATTTCTCTATAACATAATGAGAAATGGCATCCCCCAACGGTCATATGTAATTTAGGAAGTCCAATAGGTCCAAATTTTGATACAACTACCTCTGGCTTCCATTGTTTTGTCACCTTCTTGTTATTAACATGCACCTTTTTAATTTGTAACTTATTTTCAACTATATCATAGTGAGTATTATACATTGTTAATGATTTCTCTTCAAATATTCTTGGTTTATCTATATATATTTATTCCATTATTCTCTCTCTCTCTCTCTAAGTTGTAATGTTATTGAATCATGAACTATAGCACTATCTACTTACGTATTTGTGGGTTCTTATACTTATTGTGATCCTTTCTTTCTAGCAATTTTATTGCTCCTCATTGAATTAACATGGGATTTTTCCAAATTAACACAAGGGGGGTGTCTCTTCACCATCATCTCCACAAAAATTGTGATTGATTACTCTCTCCTCTTACTATGTTTGTCTCTTTTTTTCAAAGTAACGAGGAGGAACTTTGATGGGTCAATTGAGTTGATGAAGGTTGTAAATTTTCAAGGTTCTAATTTCTTCCCCCTTTGCTTAGTTTTTCTATTTTCTCTTGTATTTGTATTATCTTGTGTGACTAAATCATAATTTTAGGTAATTTTCTCTTTCTCTTTTTCTCTCAAATTTTCAACTTCATTATCTCCAATTATCTCTATGATCTTAATAGAAAACTTTCCATATCTTACTAATGATAGATGTTGATAAAATAATCCCTTAGGATAAAATCATTGGATAATCTCAACCTATTTTAAATTGAATGTCTTTAGAATTTCAAATAGGTATGTAAAATGTGAAGAATTTCTCACTACAGCGTGTCCTTTCTTAAATTGTAATAAAATGATTATCTAACTTTGTTTTTCCTATTAAATAGAATTGAATGGGAACAATATTTCCTGTATACCTTTGTAACAAATACCTATCACAAATAAAAATAGGTAGTAACAAAGGATTTTCTTTGTACCCACAAATCCTTATATATGTATGATTATATTATTACACCCATACTTATTTTCCCCTCAACAAATCGTGTTCTTGTTAAGTCAAACTCTATGGTTTGACTCTAATAATATATATCTAATCTCTCTGAAAAAATGATCTTGCATAAGACAAAAATGAAATGGTTCTTTATGTTTCCACAAAATAGGATACTATAATTGTATTGTTTTGTTTTAGGATTCATGTTACTCTTAAGAGGTAGGTTTTTTAGTTAATTTAATGTTCTTAAATTGTAAGCATAAATTATCGACCAGGGCAGGTAAACTGATGAAGTGAAAGTGCATTGTATGTGCTAGAAGTCTTTTATGTTGTTAAGGTGATTATGTTATTGTTATCTAAGTTAATGTCAATCTCTAGAATTAGTGTTGAGATGATGTTATTATCTATACTAGAATGTTATTCCTAAGATTTTATTGTTAATTGATTATCCCAAATATTATCTCTAGAATTAGTTCTGATTGAATTGAGTTTTCAGAATGATTGGATAATGATTTTAACTCTTTTCAATAGATGTGTTACGTTAATATTCCTTTCAACTTATCAATTGTTTTTGGATTTTTATGTTGTAGCTTAAACAAAGCTAACTATGAAAGCATGAAATGACATAAAGAAAATCCTAATTTATCAACTTGGAAATGAAATGTGCTTGAATTTAGAAGTTGAGAAAGACTACCACTGTTATCTACTGCAACTTTATTTCAATGTAAAAACAAAAATAAAAACAAAAAAACGAGATTACTGAGCTATGAAATCACTAAGCTATGCTAGGTATTAAGAAAATTATTTAGTTTATGCTAGGTATTAAGCAAATGAAATGAACGATATAGAAATCAATCAAGTGAACCTAGTCATGATCTTCATTGAATTGCATGTTAAAAACATGAAAATAGGGCATCCATGAATTAAATCTATGAAATAACAATTGAAAAGGAAAACCGAATTACTATGAATCATGTTGGGTTGTGTTATATTCTTTCCACATAGTTAACAGGGGGTTTGAGGGGTACCCGTAACCCCACTTTATGGGGTCCGGGGCAGTGCCCCGGAAAATTTT
>APFE030471359.1:66939-78224 GCA_000404065.3 Pinus taeda
TTTGAATTCTCATAGAATGATGTATATCTAGAGAAGGATAGCTCTTGTTTGGTTTGTTTGTCATTAGAGAGTCTTAGACTCCTAGGAAGGTTGGATTTGTCTGCAAATATAACTCATTCCGTGTGACACCACCATCCTATTCCACTTGGACCCCCACCATTGTTTCTTTCAGTTTTTAAGTTTCCTTATTTGTAGCACAATTTACTATTTTTGGCAGTTTTTTGGATCCTCAACTTCTGAAGCCATTGTTTGGCCCTAAACGACATTTTTTGTGAAAACTGGAACCAACAATGGTCATAGTCCCATGTTGGTCATTCAAAAGTTGTATTCCTTAGATATATCTTTCTAACGAGGTATTGTGCATGTCAAACGGAGATCGTATGCCAAACTTACGACCCTCAGAAGTTGATGTACCAATTTACCCAAACAAGGCCCATAGTTTGGCGCTTCATCTCCTAGGGTTAGGTTTTTGGATGTTTAGGGTTTTTCATTGTTTCTCAATAATAAATAGGCCTTTGAGCCTCATTGTAACACATTTCAGAGGCATGTAGCCGCCACATCTCTTCTCAGAGGTAAGCTAACCATCGCTCGAGCTAGTCTTATTTCCATTATGTTTGTAAGCATATTTCAGTATTGGATACTAATGAAATGAAGTGTTATTTCTACTAAATATTTGTATTTATAGTTATATATGTAATTTTTTGTGTTCCTACTTAAATCTGGATCACACCTTCAGGTTGGTGCCTAAAAACACTTCAGGGTAGTAGGGTGGTGCTAGGGTAAGCCTGTTGGTGCATCCATTCAATTGATTTTGATAAAACCTTAGGGCATTGGGGTGTCCTTCTAGTGGGTGTTGAAGAAGAATGATTTTCTAGATTTCTAGGGATTTATATCTTTATTTTCAATTGGGATTGAATATTTTAAAAGAACTTATTAGAAAATCCTTTAGTGGTTTTTGACTAGGAGGTGGTTTTCCAC
The DNA here is from genome assembly GCA_000404065.3 of Pinus taeda. Lineage (NCBI taxonomy): Eukaryota > Viridiplantae > Streptophyta > Pinopsida > Pinales > Pinaceae > Pinus > Pinus taeda. The sequence continues at coordinate 67,918 of APFE030471359.1, forward strand.
CTAAAAATTCTTGTGTTCATTATGTATTGTTTTTTATTGTTTTGAATACTATTGAAGAATATATAATGCTCTTAAAAGATAAATAAAATACTAATTGATAAGAAATATTGATTCACTCCCCCCCCAGTATTTCCAGCAATGATGATTGTAATTGGCTCCTCTGACGCATTGCACCTCTATTCGTGATGTTCTCATGGAGTAGAGGATGTTGTTGGGGAGAAATACCTACAAGAAATATTAAATTTATATGGTTAGTTATCAAATACCATTGTAGTTTTTTAATAATGAAAAATAACTTTGCAATGTAATTATTGACCTTTTGCACTAGTCGACATCATTACAATGACTGCCTCATGGTCCCCTTATGGTTAAGGATCATCCCATACAACATGCTTCGATATTCAAAGCACAAAATTTATAAGCAAACAATTGTAAATGAATAACTAAATAAAAGGTACATAATTCATAAGTACGAAATTATTAAGTTAATGTTAATATACAACCATATTATCATTGTGGGCCTCATCTGGGGGTTGTACCCCATAACTACGAGGTTCCTCGAGAGCATCAAAATGTTCTAGTTGGTGCGCAGTACTAGAGGACTGATGCTTGATAGTCCTAGGATCATCTATATTTGTACTATTCCCATACTAATTAAAGAAAAGAAACACATTAGATTTATGTTAAACATGATTTTATTTTATAATTAATGAAAGTTAATGTGGATTGATTTTTATTTTCCTTCTCCTTCAATATGGATCTTGGGGTTTGCCCCATGATTTTTCAGCATTCAAATTCCTTTAAATCTACACTTGAAGCCAATCTCAAAGTCTTCCTTTATGGCTTCAGTTCAAAATACATCACCCTACATTACATAAGAGTACCGATTTTTGTTATTTGCTAGTGCAATTACAAGAATGTTGGAAGGTGATATAAAAAATAATATTGTTAAGAATTTTTGGGTACTTACAATGCATGCTTGTAGCATCAAATAGCCGCCCTAGCCTAGTTTGTGTCACCCATGCTTCTTAAGACTTACCTTGGTTTCCTTCAAAGTGTAGGAGATCCTCTGAAAATTTTCAAGTATGTTATATACTACAATTTTATTCAAAACTAAAGAGAATTAAACGTATTGAATTCAAGATGTAATTTGTACCTTGCTTGACTAGGTGGTTCTTTCCCTTGTTTCATCATTTCCTTTGCCCTTTCATCCTCAATGAGGCCCTTCCATTCCATATTAGGAATCATGGGAGGGCACTCATACCTAGGTTTTCTATCAAATTTCTCCTATAGTGGTCTCATAGTTGTTTTAACTATCTTATGACTATGGCTGTGACCTTGGTATTATTAATGATATCTACTTCGAATGGATCTTCAAGGTATTCCATAAGATCTTTTTTAAGGTTGGAATTTTGGAAATTCTACCTTCCACGTATGGTGGGCCCAAAAATATCTAATGTTTTGTTGTCCATTTTTGTATAAAACAAGTTGTTACCTACATGAAAAATTATACAATCATTAGTTTGAAAATAATAATATATATGAATTATGTTTTACATAGAAAACATGAAATAGTTAAAACATAAAAAATACCATTAATTTTTGGTGTTTTTATTAGAATTCCTTCCTCCACCAAAAATGCGTAGTCAATTTTCCCCATGCTCTTAGCACATGATGTTCCAAGAAATGAACACATAATGTCATCAATACTAGGGTCACCTTTGTTACCACCTGATCCAGAGTTTGGTTGTGTGTTTGGATCAGGAGTCATGTTCTCACTAGTCACAACTAATGGTGTGGACCCACAGTCAGTACTAGGAGCATGACCACTCGAAGATGAAGTAGTGAATAGTTTCCTTGCATATATATGCTAGGTGTTAGGAGCATGACCACTCGAAGGTGGAGTAGTGAATAGTTTCCTTGCATATATATGTTAGGTGTTAATGTTGGACATGCACTCATGTCGTATCTCTTCAATTCCACTAGTGCCAACACTGAGTTGAGGATCAGTAACTGCTATGGGGGGTAAATTTCTTCCAAATAACTCTACATAAAAAAGAAAATACTTTTTTGATTAAATAATGTAAAAGTTAAAAAACAAAATTTCAAAATTAAGATTATGACATAAAAAATACTCACTTTAAAATATGGTTATCACCTTGTATGGTTGGTTATCTTCTCTCAATTTCTTGATCCTAGCCTCGGTTATAGGATTTCCATCCCTATTGCGAATCAACCCCATAATTTCTTTGTTCATTTTCCTCTCATACTTTATTTTTGTCACCTCAACATTGGGGGATGACCACAACTCTTACTCATCAATAACATCATCATCATGGTGCTGGGACTAAATATTTCAAAAAAATAAAAGTTATTATTTCGGTTATATAAACAAATAAAATAAAAAAAATCATATTACATGTAAAGAAAAATTGTTATTTGTTTACTTATGACTGTACAGTTGCTTTTCCACGCGAATCAACCTACCACATAATAGTATAATTAGAGCAGTGAAATATTTTTTAAAAATGTTAAACAATAGGTATCAACATGTACATTTAATTGATGGACATATAAACACATACAAACATGATGAATAAAACGGAATCTATGGTAAAGTTTGAAGTGAGTAGAATGTGAAAAGAAACCTAAATTTTTGTGATATGGTTTAATGCAAACTTGAATTAGTTGGTGTGGCATCCTTGAGGAATAGTGTATAAAGATCAGATCCAAGAATATTTTTGCTACTTGATCCAAGATTCTTGTAAGAAAAATGAATATCATCGAGATTGAATTCCATTATGAAATGATGCATATTATCTCATTGACATGATCCCTTTATGGCATAATGGTGTTATGTTCGAAAATCCTTTCGAGGAATAGAAATGTTCTTTGATGATCACGATGTTCAGGAAGAACCTGATGTAATACATGATTTAGACTACTTGGATAAAGCATGGGATTGTGTGAAGTTTTGCAATATGTCTTGCAAGGAGTTAGGGTTTGGTTTATGTTCTAGGGTTTTTGGACAAAACCTAGAGTAATCTAATATTGGTGCAAAATATATATTTAAGTATTCTACATTAAGGTTTGTTATATAAACGCTAATATGGATCAAAATCATAGGATGAACTTTTGGAACAAATAAAATCCCTAACGAAGTCTAGATCGATGGAATTGAGAAGTACAAGATGAAGAGGGAGGTATTATTGTTCATAAAATATAAGCATTTTATCTCTCTGCTTTTACTATTACTTATTTATTTAGTAAATCTAGTCTCTTACTTTATTTTCATTGTTTGATTGTAACTATTCTTTTATGATCTCCCCATAGAGGATTGTAGGTACATACTAAAGACTATGTTAGACTTTAAGCTTTTGTGGTCATCTTTCGGAAAATTTTGACTTGTATCATCCACAGTACTATGTTCATCTTGTCAATGTTTCGAATCCCAAAGGAGATCCATCTTCACAACAAAAAATGGGTGATAGATTGAGAGAAGAATTTTACCGACCAAAACAGATAAATAAATTACCTAATAAATAATAAATTAAAGGCCTACTAATTCATAACCTAAAATATATAATATAATATTATCTATTAGAAACTAACCTATTTAAAAACCTATAGAATAATAAATTGATATAATATAATTACTAATTAAATTTTAAAATAATATTAAATCCATTCTATTGAGACACAAATTTTACATAATAATAAATTTAATAGTAAAAAATTATATTATAAAATTAATTAATTACATTAAAAACTAACTAATATAGTAATAAATAAATTTATTTGTTTTAAATTTACAAATTACTTTATATTATTTTTATAATTTTATTGAAAAAAAAAAATTTATTTATAATAATTTTAATTTAAAAAAAAAAAAATTATTTTTTTAATTTTAATTGTTTTATTTTTATGTATTAATGGATAAACCTAATATTATTAAGAATTTTAAAACAATTTTTAATAAAATAAATTTATTTGATTAACTTATTTGAATTATAATTTTATTTATTTAATTTTTAATAATTTTTATCTGCTATCTAACTGAAATAAAATTATTTACCTATATTTAACTTAAATTAAGTCGTTAATAATTATTACTAATAATAATACATTTATATTTGTGTAACATAAATGAATCTATTTCAAAGGAACAATTTATTATTATTAATTCCTTTCCAACCTCTAATACTAATAAATTAAATTTTTAATTAATATATATTTAATAAACAAATAATAAATTATTAATAATTAATAAATGTTATGATTCCTAAAGGGATTTAAGGAAATGAGAGGGAAATACCTAGGATACTATACCTTGAAAGACCTAGAAGCATTGATATGCTTGATCAGGGGAAGCCAATTTCCACTAATCTCATTCCCATTGTCCCTATTGATGTTATGTAGAAATTTCATAATCTCAAGGGCGTATCTGATTTTTCTCTTATGATAATGATCTTCCCTTGCAATAATTCTATCTTTCTCCAAACAAACATGATGTTTAGATTTTGAGAAATGTTTTGCAAGGGTAAGGTGTGCGATCTCCCATTCCTAATATCTACTTCATGCTCTTTAAGTCTTGTTTTTAAAGACTGTCCTGTCTCCCCAATATAAGTTTTTCCACAAGAACTATCAATATTATACACACCCTTGAGCTTTTGTTGGTCGATGCTATCCTTGACAGACCTCATTCTCTGCCTAATCATTCCACATGTTGTAAATTGAGTGAATATGTCCTTCTTTCTTAAAATATTAGTTATTTTACTTGTAACTCCTTGAATAAATGGAAGGTAAACTTTCCCACGAGACTGTCTAGGCTAGGAGAAGTTATAATATCAAAACAAAGTTTGTGACTAGTCCTTGGATTTAGATGGAGCTTTGAATCTTGAAAACTAAGAAATCAAATATCGCTAATGTCATTATAGATATCCAAGGATTTAAAAATGTCCTAGTAATGGAACCAAGTTGTTATCATGCAAATCTACATTAGCAAACCTACCTAATAATTATATATAGTTAAACCTATCATTGTTGGATGCCTCTTTGTTTTGACGGATGTTTTTTCTAGTCTCTTAGAGGTGTGCCTAGGGGTTGTATGTTATTGTCAAATGTACTTATTTGTGTAAATATTCATTTGATTAGCGCAAAGAAGCCTCATTCTTGAGGTTTTCATACTATTGGAAAATATAGCTACGATCGGTATTCATAATTGTCATTCACTAGAAAAGAGGCTTTCTAAACAACTGAAAATTGTGGTATCAAAATAATCATGGAGCATGTGGAGAATTCACCCAAAGATCCACATTGAAAGTGTGGCCAAGTAAATATTGATTCATGAACAATTATTGGTTTTCTAGGAAAGGCTTCTTGTGTTGTTTTGAATATGCATTTAAAATAGAGAAATCAATTTTTGAGAAAATATGGAAATGAAACTTTGTTCTTGAAATTGATATGTGTTGACACCTTTAAGCCATCAGTCACAGAAAGGTATTACTAGATTGTGGATATGAAATATTGTTGGTAAAGACATAGAGATCTTGTCTCTATAGAAGGAACCATATTTGTCTTGAAGAGAACCTTTACAAACAACCCTTGGATCAATAGCTACAAGTGCTAGCTATTGAGTAGAATTCCAAGCACATGGAGTTTCAGTCATTAACTTTGGGTAAAAGCATTTACATGGATTATTGCTTAATCAAAGTCTCAGTTTGATAAAAGTTTAAGGAAATCGTATCAATTAGATCATAAGAAAACATGGACCTAATAATATGTCTCGTGGGTATGTCCATCCTAGCTTGAATTATGAACTAAATTCAATTCTGAAACAGTGCATATTGGCCTTTAAATTTGTGGCTAGCATTCAACCATTAATTGGAATGCTCTATTTTAAAATCCTCTACAAATTGAGGATGAATGAGATGTAATAGCCTATCCATCCCTATAGGCTATAGTCCTCCATAAAGAGGGAAAACCCTAAATTTACCCATTGTTGGGTAAGTTTTGGGGTAGTTGGGAAAAAAAAAAAAACCCAAATTTTGGATTTGAAGTAAAGTCTATTGAATCATTAAGGAAGAAAATACCCCTCTAGGAAATATGAGAGGGATGAATTCACTTTGGATCATCAAATGTGAATCAACTCATTCATTTTTTAGCATTAGCTCTGAAGGTTTTAAGACCTCTCTCTCTTTTGTCAATTTCAGTGGTGAAAGATTTAACCCTAGTTGACATCCTTACATTTTTCTCTCTGGTATTGGCATAGGATTTCTATCCAAGGTAAAAATTTCTGTGATGGTTAATAATTGTTTGGTAAATTAATTCTATAATGTTAATCTATGTTTTGGGAGTGAATTTTTTTGTTGATTAATTTATTGTTATGGGCATGATAGAAGGATAGTGAACTCTTGATTGACTTGGATCCCTTATCCTAGGCATAGTAGAATGATAGTGAATCTCATGTTTTCTTGTTCTGGGAACAAGAGTATCACTGAAGAGGTAGCAATATCATCTATTTACTCTTAAAAGGATTATGCAGAAGTATGATCGCCATCACAACATTGAATCCATGCAAATATATTTTAGGGAGATCGACGGGTCTGTTGAAGGAAGAGAAAATTGTAATTTTGGCACAGTTTGAGATTGGAGGCTTTAAGGCAAATCAAATCATCCTTCTTATAGCAGAAAAGCTCTAGTTTTGGACCAATGAGTATTTCTAGAAGTAAAGGAAACAAGGATCTCTAGTAGTGCAGGTTTCCTGTGGAAGAATATGAAGTTTGTTTAATTGAATTATCCATCCTATAACCATCCATTGTAGTAGGAGGAGGGTTTAAATACAACTATAAATTTTGGTTAGGGTTTATTGTATAATTAGTTTTTTATCTTAAGTGAGAATCATACTATTGTGTGATTTTTTTATGAATTATTGGTTTTGTGTATTGGATTGAAAAGTACAGTGCATTGAATTTGATTCAATGGATATTTTATGTTAAGTCTATTGATAAATTTTGTTTAAGGATACATTGATTGTTTAAAGGGGACATGGTGACAAGTATCAATCTGCCCGCATCAGGTACCCATGAAAACCACAAAAAATATGACCAAAAACCCAATGAGGAAAACCCTAGCAACTAGCTCCTTAGTTCATGAATAGCTGAGAAGAGGCTGAAAGGATTACCATTTTTTAGTCTCCAACTGATTTTTCCCATTCAAATCCTTTGTTTAGTCTCTGGCACATACCAAGGTATCTCACCATAGGACCTCGTAATGGGATGAAAGGGAAACCCTTATTCTCACTCTTTGCTTGAACACACCTGTGAATGAAATGGAAGGGTAGGAAAGGAAAGGAAACTCATAACAGGATGAAAGGGAATCCCTTGTTCTTTCTCTTCGCTTGTAGAAGGAAAGGAACTAGAAAACCAATGGTGGACATTGATAATGGTAAACAAAATCCTTTTGGTCATCCCCAATTCACAACTCCTGCTCAAATCATAAAATTTTAAAAATATATTAGCATGAATTGTAATCTAGCATATAATTTTCCAAAATAGTTAAAGAGATATAAAGGAAATCATGGACATAATTATTTTTCAATAATCACATATAATATAAGATAGATATTTTACAAATAGAAACCATAATATCTTTAAAGATAATACTCTTCAAGGATAAATATTCATATTATTTAAAATTATTATCAAAATTATATATATTTGAAACTATTATCAAAATTATATATATTAATAGGTATTTCAAAATTTTGGCTTTGGTTTGTTTTATCTAAAGTGAACTCCACACACATACATTCATTTTCATTAGAGAAGATTATGTGTACACATTAAAAAATATTACCAAAATGATAGAAATCACATGAATTTGCAAATTCCAACATTAATTTGGTTTATGTAGTATGAATCATCAAGTATGTCAAGCCACACCAAAATTTAAAGTAGATATGTTAGTTAACATGTACACTTGTAATATTATTGTTTTCCAAAATAGTGAATTATTAAGAACGTGAAGATTATGAAATATACCCCTTCACTACACAACTACAAAAACATAAATAATCATCATGATACTTTTCAAAATGATGCAATGATCATCATCCTCATCCTTTTCAAAATATTATCGCATACGTGAAGGCCAAATAAATAATGCATATAAAAATACCAATTATCTTGCATAATGAATCCCTATAGGTCCTTAACAAGGTGATACATATATAATTGTTTTTGTGCCATATATTTGGTTGTACAAGGCTCTATCCATCACCCATATATGATAGAAGCATAATTTACAACCATGAACATTTCCTTTGTTTCCAAATTCATCATCAAGGTCAAGAGACCCATCCTTGATGTATAAGATTTTGCAACTATTTTACATATACTCATAGAAATAAATATATTTATATGTCATAACACTTATGTGGTGGTTCAATGCCTCACTTATAACCTATGACATCTAGAAGCTTCACTTTATAATGTTATTGGTTTCAATTCTTGAACCATGGTCAAGACCTTAAGACTGTTAATGCATGCATTTACCATATCCATGTCAAATTTCAATGCATACAAGCCAAAACTGCAAAAAAATCAACATTGGCCCCATTTAGAAGTCATTATGTGTGGGATTAACTAGATATAAATATCCTCCAATAATGAGCTTCTCTTTGTTTAAATAATAATATAAATTCTATACTAAACAAGTCCAACCATGTGAAGATAGAAGCTCATATGACCCCCTTCCTCCCCTGCCTCACATCACTTTCAATATTCTCAACATCCAAATTATCTACTATAAACTATTTGAAAGCAACATAGTAAGAATCAATCATATATAGAAATTACTAAGAAAAAAATATTTAAGTTAAATGAAAGAGAACAAACCTAAAACTAAAAAAATATAAACACATACCTCATACATTAAAACATTTCAATATCATTAATCTTCTTCTTCATCAATCAAAACAATACTTATGTCATCCGATTCAGAAATGGAATTGAAACGATCAGTAATTTCATCATCATCATCAATTCCATCATTTACAATAATCACATCATCATCCATATCATCGTGACGAACATCATCTCCTACATTTGGTTCAACTTCTTCAATTTCTTCATCTGACAGTACATCACCAATATCATCTACATCAAGAAAAAATTCTTGAACACATCCTTAAAATTCTATGACATCTTCGTGATCTAGCACATGATCATCAACTAACTTCTCCTCTACACCATCATCTTCTTCAACATTATCATCTTCTTCTACTACATTATACTCTACTGGACTTCCTCTTGGATCATATCTTACAACATACGAGCAACCTGATCTACCTAGAACCTTTTAATAAAGACATGTTCGCATTGGCTTGGAAGAACATAGCGATTTGATCCTGGCTCAAATGACCTTTTATTAACCATGGTAAATTCATTTTCATGTTGAACAATATTTTTATCGAGATCATGTTCATTCATTCATAGCCTATCCATTTCATGCCAAATAGAACCAATCAGATGGAATCAAAGTAACACTCAAGTATGTCATCAAAATACCCATAGTATCGATTTTCATATACATGTGGACGTGTGTCACTTCTAGAGGAATCATTAGTGACCTAGAAGACTGCAGTTATCCTACAATCAAAAAAGTTCCTATTTTCATCCAAATTTTTCGTGTGAAACATACAACCTTTGTACCACATAGCCTTGTGATGTTTCAATTGTAATAAGCCAAACACATAAAAAAGGAATTGCCAATTAATAAACATATTCATATATATAACTTGGAAAGTATCTAATGTTAGAAAATTAAATATTACGGAGAAATGGAACACATAAAATATTGCAGAAATATAAACACAGAAAATGCACAAAACAAGAGAGACACAGATATACGTGGTTCACCCAGTTTGGGCTACTTCCACCTCGAACAGCCAGTCCTTCCTTTCTATTATCCAGCAAAATGAAGAGACACAACCTACAGCAAAGCCGCTGTAATATCCTCTGTTTTCTCTCACAGTCTCACCTCTCCGTTTCTCCGCTCACACAGAATACACATCTATATCCGCCTCAAAATACAATGCCCTCATACAAAGAGAGGGGTTGCCTTCTAGGGCAAAAAACCCTAAACTAAACATAAGTTCTACCGTCAGATCATCCGCCTAATGAACGGCTCAAATTGACTTGAAATTACTATATTTTTACAAGGCAAATTTACATCTGTTTTTAGCTTTAGGGGCGCTACCCCCGAGCCCCCGCCGGGGGACCGCTGGCCCTCGGACCCCCCAGCCG
>APFE030471359.1:78984-140499 GCA_000404065.3 Pinus taeda
TGCAACAACACTTTGGATTTTTGAAACCCAACTGACAGCTGTTCCACCAACAATGAATACATATCCTGTAGTGCTTCCCCTGTTATCTCTGTCACCTGCCATATCTGCATCAAAATATCCCTGTAGAGAAATGTTTGAACCACCAAAGCATAATGCTTGATCTGTGGTACCTTTCAAATATCTGAGAATCCATTTCACTGCCAACCAATGTTCCTTTCCTGGATTGTTCATGTACCTGCTTACAACTCCCACTGCAAGTGCAATATTAGGCCTTGTGCAGACCATTGCATACATTAAGCTTCCAATTTCTGATGCATATGGAACTTTAGACATATAATCCACGTCTTCTTGGGTCTTTGGGCACATTTCCTTGCTAAGTTTGAAATGGCTAGCAAAAGGTGTACTAACTGGTTTTGCATTGTGCATGTTAAATCTTTTCAACACCTTTTGTATGTACTCATTCTGAGACAATGTTAATTTACGATTTTTCCTGTCTCTAGTTATTCTCATACCAAGGATTTGTTTTGCAGCTCCCAAATCCTTCATTGCAAATGAATTTGCCAATTTTCTTTTGAGCACATTTATTTCCTGCATGTTAGATCCTGCAACAAGCATGTCATCTACATACAATAACAATATAATATAGCTGCCATCATTTTGCTTTTTCAGATAAACACAATGATCAGAGTGACATCTAGTATAACCTTGTTCAGACATAAACTTGTCAAATTTCAGATACCATTGCCTTGGAGCCTGTTTTAAGCCATACAAGCTCTTCTTCAACCTGCACACAAGTTTCTCCTTCCCTTTCACTTCATATCCTTGTGGCTGCTGCATATATATCTCTTCCTCCAAATCCCCATGGAGGAAGGTTGTCTTTACATCTAACTGCTCAAGATGCAAATCTTCAGCTGCTACAAGACTCAAAATAGTTCTGATTGAAGTCATTTTAACAACAGGAGAAAATATTTCATCAAAATCAATACCCTTCTTCTGTGCAAACCCCTTCACCACAAGTCTAGCTTTGTACCTCTGTTTTCCTCCATCTTCTTCCTTCAACCTGTAAACCCATTTATTCTTCAATGTAGTTTTCCCTGCAGGCAACCTGACTAAATCCCAAGTCTGGTTATGCATTAAGGAGTCCATCTCTTCTTCCATGGCTACCTCCCACTTCTTCCTGCTTTCAACCTGCATTGCTTCTTCATAACATTCAAGTTCACCAGAATCAGTCAACAATAAAAAATATAATGAAGGAGAGTATCATTCAGGGGGTATACCTATCCTGGTAGATTTTTTAACACCACTTTCAGGAGTTTGGGGTGCCCATTGCTGTTGTGGTGGTTGTTATTGTTGTGGTTGTTGATTATTATTATTTTCAGGCACCTTTAACTTTTCAGTGATTTCATCAAGAACTATGTATTCCTTGTTTTCTTTTTCCTGTTTCTTTTCCTGCAACTGATTCTTATACAAGACATTTTCATTGAACACAACATCTCTACTCCTAATTATTTTGTGATTTTCATAATCATATAAACAATAACCAAAATCATTAACACCATATCCAATAAAGGTACATTTCTTTGAATTTTTCTCAAGCTTTGTTCTATTTTCTCTATTAATATGGACAAAGGCCTCACAACCAAAAGGCTTTAAAAAGGAGTAGTTTACCTTTTTACCTGTCCATGCTTCCTCTGAAACACCACCATCCAAGGAACTTGAAGGCCCTCTGTTAATTAGATAAATAACAATATCTATAGCATTTGCCCAAAATTGTAAAGGCAATCCTGCATGCAATCTCATGCACCTTGCACACTCGATGATCATTATGTTCATCATTTCTTACACACCATTTTATTGTGGTGTTCTTGGAACTCTCTTCTTTCTGTGAATTCCATGCTCTGAATAGTACCTATCAAACTCTTTGATGCAATATTCACCTCCATTGTTTGATCTGAGACACTTCAATTTCTTTCTTATCTCAATCTCAACCAAAGCTTTCCATTTCTTGAAAGTATCAAATACATCCGATTTATTCTTAATACAATAAATCTAAGTTTTTCTAGTTGCATAATCAATAAAAGTAACATAACAATGAGAGCCATTGAGAGATGATACCTGAGCAGGTCCCCATACATTTGTATGCACAAGATCTAATTTTTCGCTCTTCTTTTCTTTCCCAACTCTAAGAAATCTGACTCTCTTCTACTTTCCATAAAAGCAATTCTCACAGAAGTCCAAATCAACATTCTTCAAACCTAGCAAAAAATTTCTTGAGTGAAGAATCCTCATCCCCTTTTCACTCATGTGTCCAAGTCTATGATGCCATAATGTTGCATCTACTCCTTTGGATGTTAAAGCATTAACATAGTTAGAAATACCATTGCATAAGTATAATGTACCAATGTTTTTACCTTTTGCTATTACCAAGGCTCCTTTGGTGACCTTCCAAGCTTTATCTGTGAAAGTTGTCACACAACCTTCACCGCCTAACTGGCCTGCTAAAATCATATTTTTCTTCAGATCTGGAACATGCCTTACCTCCTTTAGTAGCCATTGGTTTCTATTCTGTTGTTTTACAAGAACCTTATCCATTCCAACAATTTTACAGGGTTTATCATCACCCAAATGGACTTGTCCAAAATCTCCTTGAACATAGTCATGAAAATATTTTGTATCAGGTGTGGCATGGAATGAGGCCCCTAAATATACCACCCAAGAATCAGTAATAGTTTCGAAATAAAGAATCAAAGCATCTAGTAACAGCTCACCTATCACATTTGCTTCACAATTGTTTTCTTGATGTGCATCTCCTTCTTTTCCCTTCTAAGATCTATAACTTTCTTTAGGTGTCCTTTCTTTCCGCATTTCCAGCACACTCTCCTCGATCTGGACTTTGATCTCTCTTTCCTTGATTTACTGCAATATCCTGAGCTCTTTCCTCTTTACATTTTTCTTCCCCTACACTCTACACTCAAAGCATTACCCGATGTCTCATCGGAGCTTTTCCATCGCATTTCCTCACTAAGGATAGCACTGAAAACATCATCAAACTTTAAAGAACTAGATCTAGAAAGAGAGTTACTAATGGCCATTACTAAACAATTCCAACTTTCTGGCAATGAGCACAAGAATAATAGAGATCTAACTTCATCATCAAAGTTTACCGCTACATAACATAGTTGACTTGTAATAGTACTAAAATCACTTAAATGGTTTGCATCAGATCCACCTTCCCACATCTTCATATTAAATAATCGGTTCATAAGAAATACCCTGTTTGAGGCCGAGGGTTTTTAACATATTTTCTCCAACGCCTTAATCAAACCCTCTGTCATTGTTTCCTTCAAAATGTTGAAGGTGACCAACGTTGCAAGGCACAACTGTACTGTTCCGAGTGCCTTTCTATCGAGAAGGTTTCATTCTTCATCTGTCATACCCATCGGCATCTTTGCTTTTCCACCCGATGGTAGGTACAAATCTTTCTGATATAGATAATCTTCCATTTGCATCTTCTACAGTGACAAGTTTTGGCCATTAAATTTCTCAACCCTAAACTTACCATCTTCCACCATTGCTCCCACTCAAACGAGGAACCCTTCTTTCCTGCAAGTTTAACAGCCAAATAGAGCTTTGGTTCTGATACCAGTTGTTAGAAAATTATATATTACAGATCGATGGAACACATAGAATAAAGCAGAAATATAAACACAGAAAATGGATAAAACCAGAGAGACATAGATATACATGGTTCACCTAGTTTGGGCTATGTCCACCCCGAATAGCTAGTCCTTCCCTTCTATTATCCAGGAAAATGAAGATACACAACCTACAACAAATCCACTGTAATATCCTCTGTTTTCTCTCACAGTCTCACCTCTCTGTTTCTCGCTCAGAGAATACACATCTATTACATAGCCTCAAATACAATGCCCTCATACAAAAAGAGGGGTTCCATTCTAGCTCACAAAACCCTAAACTAAAAATAATTTCTATCGTCAGATCATCTACCTAATGAACAACCCAGACTGATTAGAAATTACTATACTTTTTCAAGGCAACCAGGGGTGCTTCCCCCGAAACCCCCATTGGGGGACCGCTGGCCCCAAAACCCCCGTGGGGGGGTGGGATGACAAGTGCCCTGCATGGAGGGGTGTACAAACTTCCTGGGGTATACATCCGGCTAAAACAAAGACCTCTAAACAATCATGCTCCATACTTAACATTTCATAAAAGCATTCTTCTGAATGTATGAAATGGTTAAGGTTCTATATGAGGAGAGGAATTCCATACCGTATGGAGAGAGCTCAAAACCTCATGGAGGAAAAGGAGATAAGCCACCAAAAATGAATGGAGTGAATGGTGAAAAATCACAACCTTCACCTCCAGTATCATCATCCTCATATTCATATTTAGTCTCATCTTCTTCTACTACTACTACCCTTTCAAAAGCACATCCAAATTCCCCAAGGGATCATGGTAAAAATCTTTTTATTAAGATTAACATTAAGTTTTAATTTCCTAAGTACAATGGAGAGGTAAATGAATAAGTATTAGATAATTGGATTCGTCATATTGAAGTGTGTTGCGGGATACAAATAATCAAGGATGATGAAACCAAGATTTAGCTTTCTTCTCTTAGATTGGAAGGTGTAGCACTAATTTGGTGGGAATCCAAAACTCAAGAGGACATGAAGAAACATGGTAAGGTTTTATCCTCTTCAAATTATTTTGTTGTTGCAATAAGAAGGTAGTTTTATGCATAGCATACATGTGGAAAGCTTTTATGGATTGGCAGAACTTTAGGCAAGCTAAAGGGAAAAATGTGCAATCTAATAATGAAGAATTTAGGAAAAGATCTTTGATTTTGGGTATAGATTTGTCCTCACAAGATACTTTTCTTAAATGCATTAGAGGATTTCATGGTTATTTGAGACATGCCATTCTAATTTTTAGCCCTACATAACTATCTAAAGTTTGTGTTCAAGCAACTCATTCGTAAGCAAGAGGGAAAAATGTTTCTGAAGAAACTAGTGAGATTTCCTTTGAGTCTAGAGTAAGAAGGAAAAGTGAAGGTGAAAGGAAAAGAGAAGAAGAATGTTTCCATCAATGTGGATAAAGAAAAACTTACATGTAAACATTGTTCCAAAGAGGGCCATGATGAAGATCATTGCTAGAAACTTCATCTAGAAATTAGACCCAAAAAGTTTAAGAACAAGGAAAAGCAAAAGATAGATGCAACTACACAACATCATTTAGGTTCAGATTCTGGAGATGAAACAAAGACCACAACCATGGGTTTGAAAGGTAAGGGCATTGAAAGTACTATTTCTTAAATTTTTCTCAATGAAACTCAAAATGAAAAAATAAGAATAAATATTTTCCGCATTACAGTTATTTCAAAACATCCCAAGATAGATACATTGTTTGATAATGGTTCACAAGAAAATCCTATCTCATAATACATTGTCAAGAAGTTGAATTTAGAAACCATTCTTGAACCTAAACCTTATCCTTTAGGTTGGATATGTAACAATCTAAAATTGCATGTGACAAAAAGATGTAAATTGGAATTTGTAATCACTACAAACTTTCTAGATGAGGTAGAGCTTGATGTAGTTCCAATTGATATATGTGGTATTATTGTTGGAAGCTCATTTATATATGATAGGAGATCTATTTTGCATGACCATGAGAACAAATATCATTTTTTCAAGAATGGGATTGAGTACATTGTTAGAGCACACAACAAGAAGTTTAACAAATCTCTTGTAAATGTGGGACAAATGAAGAGTATTTTTAATGCTAGTCAAAATTTTGCACTGTTGATGATCAAACATGAAGGTGTTGAAGAATATAAAGCCTTTCAAGGATATGAATCATGTTTGAAATCTCATTTCGTTGATGTTTCTAATTCATGTGGTAAGATGTTTCAAGAGTCTAACATGTTTCCTACTAAAAGAGGTAAACAAAATGAAGTAAATTTGTAGCAGCATGCATCATTGTTTAACTTTGGTGTGGACAAGATGACAGTGTCAGAGAGTGAAGAGGTCAAAGAGAAAATGCAAAAAAAAATTGACAAAGAGGAAATTGGTTCCAAAACTTCTTCTTGTGGGTTTAATAATGTGTTGGCTTTGAAAAGGGATTTTGCATGGAAATGGTGATCATATTTGGTCAAGTGTGGAGCCAGGTACAAGGGTAGACATGGTAATCATTGTCTTGACAATATTGTTCAAGGTGAGAAGAATTTGAGATTGTTTGAGTTTGGTTTGATTGGAGACCACGAACGGAATGTGTTTAGTCCTTCAAAGGAAGTTTTTTCTTCTACATATTCTGGGAAATTGCAACAAGAGGTGAACTATGATGGCAAGACAAGGACTCCAAAATCACGGAAATTGATGTATTTTCATATAAATATCAAAATGACAAATTCAAGAAAATATTAGTGGATTGAGATTGGAAGGGTAAGGGAAGAACCCTCATCTATTTTTTGACTAATAAAGAGATTTCAGAGGTCTAAAAGCTTCCAATGGGAAGGAGTGATCCGGTGGATCAAAATAATGCTCAAAATTGAAAGTGTGTGAAAGGGATTGAAACCTGAATGAATGGATATATCTCACTGATATGAACCAAACAAAACTTGTTTCCCTCAAATGCCACATCAGATGCTCCCAGAATCACATTATGATTGATTTAGGAAACAACTTATTTTTTTGGAAAAAGGGTTGTAGGTACACCTAGCTAGTAGTCTATACACTGACTGGGAATTTGGTTGGGTTGACTACGTATTTTGATGGGCCTATGAATGAAGGTCATTTGTCATCATTTTATTGGTTATGGCATGGTAAATGTTTATTGGTTAATCAGTATGTTTCTGTGGACAAATTAGGAGGAACCAGACACGTGCGCCAATCCCTTGATGTGGTGTGGCCTCCTAAACGGGCCAATTAAAATTTTATGAAGCCCGAAGAGAACCTACAGGAGTCAAACTCGAGACCAAGTAGCAAGTGACCAAGGCTAGCACCATCGTGCCACCATGTTCCTTATTTAAAGTTTGATGAATGTGCATATCGGGGAGGGGTCTCGCGCCACAAGATTGTGTGTGTGAGGATAGGTTTTAGGGCATAGCCTAGCCTTCACAACCTTTTCATAATCATATCCCCACATTGCATGACTGGGTGGAAAAATGGAGGGGCCCAGCCCTTAGGGGCCAGCCCCAAGTCGTATGACCCCTCATGAATCCATGGTTACACAAACGGAGAGCATTTAGCCTCAAGGTCATATTGAATTTCCATATAACCAAGAGGGCACATAAAAGGGGGCCAACCCACGAGGGGTACATACCATAGTTAGTTGTGCACAATAAAACCAAGGGTGTGCATCGAGACAAGAGCTGGATAGAACCCCCAAATTTTGGCACTTTTTGCAGTCATGTAGCTATCATGCGATCAAGAATTTCATGACTGGGTTCTTAATCACGCCCTTAACGGTCCTACAAATTCACCTACCGAGTAGGAACCATAAGATGATTAGCTGCAGAATTTAGGAAAATTAAGAAACAAACATAACTTTCTCATTTTTTTCCCAAATGAGGTGCAGAAAAAACCAAAATGTGGGCTTTTTCATGTTGTAGAGCCACTAGAGATATTGTTTTATTAGTTTGAGCACTTTATGTTGATGTAAACACATAATTTTGAGCATAATGAAAGAGGACCAACATTAGAAGTTGGACCAAGAGATGTAGCCCAGGAGGGGTGAACTCTTTGATCATTTGTTGTCTTTTGTATGTTGTTATGATAGTTATGTACTCTTTATTTTCTGCAAAAACTGAGATAAAAATAATCTTTTATGTGTTTAGTAAATTAATCCTTTACCCAGAAAGACATGTAATTTACACTTGCAAAATTTTTTGTAAAATCTTCAAGTTTTACATACAAATCAAAGCATAAGAACACAGACTTGTCAACACAAGGAATTAGACATTACCTTCTTTATAGAGATGCAACATGGCCAACTCCCATCACCAACTTCTGGGAATGTGCATACTTAAACAATTTTCAATGCATACCTAATCCACTGTAAAAATATTACAAATAGCCTCAAAGCACTTACAATAGACATTCGTCATTTTATGAGTGATACACTCTTGAGTCTTAACATAATCACATGCAGAGGTTCAAAATATCTATGAACTTGAGAATCAGATTTGATTAACACGGCACCCCATCCAAGGAAGATCTTTGCACCACTGAGACAACAAATTTATGTATTAAAAATATTAAAAATATACATGATAAATAAAAAGTATCAGATAGATAGGCTATCTAGGAGCACACAACAACATTTGTGTATAAAAATGATGCAAAGAATGGAGAAAGGCGCAAAGTTTTCTAAATTTCAACAATTCACAAAATTAGTTGATATAACTCAAAAAAAATACACACGACAATAATGTCAATGTAGGAATACAAGATCCATAGCTAAAAAGCACAAACACTGAGTTGTAAAAAAATAAAAAGCAAAGGGAAAACAATTGTAGATAATACACATTACACTACAACTTTTAAAATATAGTATCTTAAACATAGTTCATAAATCTTTTAGAAATAGCAAGAGAAATCATGTATGAAACCCTAATAAAACCCTAGGCATAACGTTCTCCCATCATATACAAACTATAATAAAATGAACTTACTTGAGATTGATGACAACTTAACGGATTTCTTCTCATCTATAACTCTATTTAGGACTCAAACATACCTAAAAATCATCACAACCCAATATAGTTGTCAAAGCACACACTAGAATGAACAATAATATAAAAGTGTAGATATTTGACAACATAAGAAACTAAACAATGCAAAATTTGAGTAGAAAATGAAAATCCCCTCTACCATACATGATATTTGAAATTCATGGCTCAAATATAGATAATGTCGAAAAACTTCTAAAAATAAAAAAAGTCAGTTGAACATAAAAACATGCATCTAAAAAGTCACAAGATATGATAAAAGCTAGCCAATAAATCCTAATAGCTAAGAGATAAAAAAATTTAAAATGTAAAAAACATATAAGAAGATAATAACAACTTAGATATAAAAAAGCACCTAAAAATCCTAGAAACCCTAACTAAAATCAAATTTGATAAATACTTTAAATTAAAATGTGAATACTTTACCGAATTGCTAAACAAAAACTCTTAAATCGAAACCATGAAACTATATTTCTCTTAATGATTTGATGTGTGCATGGCTACTAATCAATGTCATTAATCAATGCATGAATTATGTGTTATTTTTTTTGTTAAGATTATGTAATATGTGTTGTTCAAGGTTATGTATTATCTATTGAAGTTTTATTTTATTTTATATTAAAAAATTTAAATTAATATTAAAATTTTAATAATAACACAATTACTTTGACTAAAACCATTTCAGTGAGATAGGCTACCTAACATAGATGATAGCTATGTGTTTCTTCAGATTTCTATTTGGCGTTTGTGTCAAGTTATATATCTGCGCGGTTTATTTTAATTCTTCTACAACAGTTCACGCATGTTCATTACTATAAATTAGTCTATAAGTTATTTTAAATACATATATTAATAATGCAAAAAATTACTTTAGCTAAAAACCAATTTCATAGCCGGGACTAATAACATAGATGATAGCTACAGCAATTTTCCTAGAGTTCTACATTTTATGATTTATGCGGAAATTAATTATTCTTTCCGGTTTAAGCTGTGCTTCTTCTTTGCTCAATATTCATGTAGCTTCTTGACTTTGAGATGTTCATTTCAAAATTTATTTTATTTTATATAACATAGATATGTGTAGATGAAACTACAGCCACAATCTTTTTAATAGAATTATATTATATATTTCAATATGGAGTTAATATGTAGGTGCAAATTAGACCTGAATCAGAATCCTTATCTTCTACGTTTTTGTACCTATCCTATTGCTATATAGTGATACTCTTACATTTAAAGTACGCGGTTGTGAGTGTGAATTAATTGAAGTCTCGCTGACATAGTTTTTTTTTTAAATTGATATCAATGCACAATTTTATTGATATCATTGAAAATTCTTGGCTGAAAGGCATTGCTATAGTATCAGGAATAGATATAATAAAATTAGGATTTGCCGATATTAAAGAAATCGCGCTTGGAACAGATCTCAGGCTTACATAATCTATGTCTCATGATTACATAATCTAGGTCTGCGTAGACTATTCATTCATAAGTGGTTTAAACAGTGAATTGGGGTCATCCCCTCATGGTTTTACAACCTTTCTCGGCGACGCTCTGGTCTGATCTCCACCACGATCATATTGTTGTTGTGAACACCGCATCCTTGTCCATAACTACCGTGTGCAGCGTGAGGCTGCGATAACTTACAGACTCAGCTGCCCAACAAGGCATGTCAGTCAAATACATCTTGAATTTTTTCATCAAATTTCTCCTATTCAAATGGTGGTATCAGCATTGGATTGAGGTGAGATTTTTTTTTGTAGTGGTGTTGTACATTTCCCTTTTGTAATTTTATTTTGGCATATGGTCATAATTATCATATATTATATTGTAGAATATTGTGTTAGAAATACATTTTAATATGTAAACTTCTGGCTCTTTTGAGGTGTGCATTTTTCTCGGCCATCGATTTTCTTGTCTTATGGGTCGGTTTGTTGGGTAGAGGTTTTCCGGAGGGGGACTCACAATAGCAAGTGGAGTTTCCGTAGGTTGATCTAGAGTCTTGTCAGTAATGTCTTAGGCTTATTTCATGTTATGTATTTTTGTATGGGGTAGCTCATGGAGGTTTTTACTTTTTTTTCCTTTCTATCTCTTAGACGTAGAGTGGACATTGGTATATACTATACAATATTTTTTGAGTCAATGATATAGAAGGATCCATACTTGCTTAAGCAAAAAAAATACATTTTATATGTTATTTTGTTATTATAAAATAAGTTCCAATTTATAAGATGATTCATGTAAAGAGTTCATGCAATAGATAAAGATTATTATATAAAGAGTTGATACAAATAGATAAATATTATTATATAAAGTGGAAGTTTCAGATGCATATATTAATGGAATGTTACAATGTCTTGAGTTAAAATTGAATAGGCAATACAAACTAGTCTAGAGGTATCAAATCTTTAGAGGCACAAACTTTTCTTTAAGTTTTGCACTAAAAAAAAGTTAGGTAAGTTACTGTTTAAAATGACATATTTAGATTTTACTTTTTAGAGTTTTTTTAGTTTTTTATTTTGGCTCACATTAGTGAAATTTCACCCGGATTGACAACTTTACACATCTCCACCACAGTGGGCTCTAGAATCTTCCTCTCTATCTGCATAATTTAAGGTACTCTCCAAAAAGTACATTATTATACGTGCAATAGTCATTGTATTAATCATTCAACCTGTCCATCTCCATGGACCGAGGAAAAAAGGTTATCCTAGCGAAGACTTGACCCCCAACCCTACACTAGTATTTCTCAAACCATTGAGCTACACAGTGTATAGGGCAGTATGATCCCCCAACCAAAAGAAAAACATTGGAAACACCTACTCACCCACTTCTCGTAAATGCTTCAACAATCACCGTCGTCCCTGCTTCCCGTGCAAACAAATGGTTGTGGGAAAGAATGTCCTGACAAAATGATTGGAGAAAAAGGACCTGGGCCCACAAAATAGCACGATCAATCCTGACCATAGATTTGGGTGGCAGGATCCAACAGACAGGAACAATATCACACCGCTTAAGATCACAGGACATTAGCGTGCGATGGGGGCAGTGTTCATTTCCACCCCTACCACGTGTTGGAAGCCGAGTGGAATCGCTTCCAAATCTCCAAAACCATTTTCTTCCCAAGAGCCATGTGATCCCCTGAAAACCACCTTGGACATGATATTTCTTCCCGTAAATGGATTGCGAGGCTAGTACCATTTCCAGTAAGAACAATCCTCCCTTCCCACGCATTATTTCTTAGGACCCTAAACCAAAAACCATGGCTTACTGTGTTACGACCCACCATGCTATCACTCGAAAAGCTAAGGAAATCAGTCAACTTACTCCTAGGTGTTTTGAGGCCGTTCTTTGCTTGCCTCCCTCTAAAGTACTTGCTGAAAGACAATGGTTAAACAAGCAGAGCTAAATTCATGCCATGCCTGTCACCTTGGCACAGTGGTGAAATACTTCTCTATCCTTACCACTTGCTCGTCATAGAGAGATTTTAATCTCCTCTGAGGCATCTCCTACAACTTCATTGCAATCTTGCATTCTAAACTATCTACAACTTGGTTGGCCAGGATGTCCGCTAGTTTATTAGCTTTGCACCAAACGTGGTTGAAACTAACAGTTCGAAGCCCCACGAGATGACTTTGAATTCTTTGGTAAACTTGGATTAGTCTCCAGTGGTTTGTGACTTTCTCCAGCCCAGTTCCACAACTAATTTTTTTCAAAGAGTTTATGGTTATCTCTAAGTTTGCTTCTATAATGACGTTTGAGCCATAGTGATACTTCAAAAACTCTAGGCATTGCTCCAGAGCCATTAATTCAGCCATCTTGTTACTGGCTCTTCATAAGTGGCAATGAAAGATAAAGATAATGCCTCCTTATTCATCTCTTAAAACCCCTCCAAAAATAGGAGTTCCTGGGTTACCCTTTGAAGCCCCATCAATGTTATATTTTAGATAGCCTTTTGGGGGAGTATGCCAGAAATCCTTCTCCGTATCCATTGTGATTGCCTTCCTGTTCAGGCCCTGGAGGATAATCCCTTGCATTCCCAGTTGTCTAAGAGTTCTCAATTCAGTCTCTGAGGGGGGGTTCTTGGGGTGATTGCAAGCTATGGTGCTAACTATCTCCTTAAGATGTTTCAAGATCAGTTCAAATAGGAGATGATGGATAACTTTTTCATCTTTGAATATTCTCTTGTTCCTTTCCTTCCAAACATTCCAGATAATGAAGCTTGGTGTTAAGGCCGAAGACAAGTTAAGGATCTCATGCTCTGAAAAGTTTCTTCTCCACTTGTTTAGGGTATTAATGATACTTCTTCTATCCTTTTCTGTTTGTTGAAAATGGTGGCGAAAGAATCCCACAACCAGGAGGTGTAAATACAACTATTGAGAATATGCTCCATTGTCTCCTCTTGAGCTTCACATAGCTAGCATCCAGAAGGTCCCAGAACACCCCTCTTCCTAATATTGTCCCAAGTCAATATTTTCTTGTGATGTACCAACTACATGAAAAGATTGATCTTCATCCACCTTTGGTGCCTCCAAAGGTGTTTTCAGGTCTCATCCGAAATATAGGATTCTAGCTCAAGGAGAATACCTTTTGCTTCCTTGAGATTAAAGGTGTCTTCTTTATTGTTACCCAATCTTAACTAGTCCTGCTCCTCTCTTACCAAGGTCATTGTTTGTTTTAACATTCTCATAAGTGCATCTGCTTTTGTATTTATGGGGTTGTCATCTCTGCAATCAATGTTTCTCCAGCTTCTCAACTTTCCCGAATTATGAGAATGATTCCAGAAATCCTTTACTTTGATTAGTCCTTGTGAATCTATTTCCTGCTTGAGGCTCAAAAAGTCCTTTTTTAAGACTGTTGGTTCTTGTTGCCATTTGTCCACCCAAAAGAGTGCTAGATCTCTTGCTCTGATTTCCCAGAAACGATTTTTTTGTACTAGGCTTTTATTTCCCAGGCTTTATTCCAGATATATGAGCCCTTTATATTTCTGGACATTTTTATTAGATCATTAGAGTGCCACGAGCTGGCATATTTTTCTTTCCAGATACTTTCCCATTGAGCTTTTGGTTCTTGAACATATCTCCACCAAATTTTGGCTCCTAAAATTTTACTAATAGTTGCCTAGTCATCTAAGCCTAGACCCCTATGGCTCTTGGGTTTACAGATTTTATCCCAACAAACAAGGGCCCATTTTTTCCTTGTTTCCTCCTTACCCCAAAGGAAATCTCTTTGGATGTTCCAAAATTGCTGTAAGATAGCTTTGGGAGTTGGGAGAGCAAATAACATGAAAACAGGGATTGATTGTAGAACAGCCTTTGTCAGAACCAAACTACGAGCCAGGTTCACAGATCTGATGGTCCATTTTTTTACTTTGTCTTGCATCTTATTGAGCACCGATTCCCAGATACTCTTGTGCATTAATCTGGCTGTGAGAGGAACCCCCAAATACTTTGAGGGCAGGGAGTCCCTTTCAAAGCCAAGAATTGTGGAGATATTTCTCTGAATAGCAATATTAGTATTAAAGAAGAAGATTTTTTATTTAGAGAGACTAACTTCCATACCTGTAGCTATGGCAAAGTCATTCATGATTTTTTTGTAGAACGAAGCTTCTTTGACAATGGGGATTCCCTGTAGCATGGTATCATCTACAAATTATTGGTGAGTCAGTGCCTGACCATTCTCAATTAATTGAAGGCCTTTAATCTTGCTCATGGCCTTAGCATGCTTAATGGACCGACCAAGTCCTTCCATCATAAGGATGAAGAGAAAGGGAGAGAGCGGGTCACGCTGCCTGAGGCCTCTAGAAGGAATAAAGATCTCTGAGGGAGAGCCATTCACCAAAATTGAAAAGCTAGAGGAAGTCACTAGAGTCATAACCCATCTGACCCAGTTATGATCGAAACCAAAAGCAGTCAGAACCTTCTTGATGTAAATCAAATTCACCTTGTCATACGCTTTGGCAATGTTTAATTGCATGATCGTTCACACCTGCCTCTTGCTAGTTAGCATGTGAACCACCTCGTGGGCTTGAATAACGTTATCTAGAATTTGTCTTCCTTCCACATAACCATATTGTTCCCCCGAAACTAAAGAAGGAAGTAGAGGTTTGAGTTTGTTAACCACTACCTTAGATATTATCCTGTATACCACATTGCACAAAGCTACGGGTCTATACTTATCGGCAGTTTGAGCTGTGTCCTGTTTTGGGATCAGGGAAATGAAGGAGGTATTGAGGACTTTCAGAATAGTTTGTTCCTCCTGGAATCCTCCACTACATTCAAAACATCTCGTTTGACAATATTCTAGCAGGCTTTAAAAAAGTCTACACTAAAACCATCCGGGCCTGGTGCTTTGCCATTCTGCATGTATTTGAGAACCTCACTAACCTCCTCTTCAGTTATTGGTCTATTTAGGTTGAAATTATCCTCTCCAGGCACCAGCTTAGGGATGTGTCTAGTAACTTCCTTGATGCATTGCTCACTGTCTGAATTGTTTTCCCGAGTGATGACTCGGAAATGCTCGAAAAACACAACTTTGATATCCTTATGAGAGATTTGAAGCTCCCCATCCTCATCCTTTATTGAAGAGATTCTGTTGTGTGCCATATTAGCCATGGTGGATATATGAAAAAAATATAGTGTTACGCTCTCCTTCTTTGAGCCATTAAACTCTAGAATTTTGTCTCCAAAAAATTTCCTCTTGTTTGCACAAATTCTCCCATTCTTGATGGTTTTTATCAACTTGATCACTTTTGACTTTATCAAATCCCTTCATAATCAGTTCTTGGTTGAGTTCCCGGATTTTGTTTTCCACTGATTTTTTCTGCACCAAAATGTTGTCAAAATCATTCTTGTTCCATTCTTTGAGCCTGAGCTTGATGTGCTTTAGTATTTTATGGAGGATAAACATTTTTTTTCCCTGGATTTGCAAATATTCTAACCACCATTTTTCAATAGTGCTGAAGAAATATGGGTGGGAGAGCTAGATATTCTCAAATCTGAAGGGTCTATTCCTGGGAGAATCTATACCCTGGATCTCCAGTTGAATCAGCCAATGATCTGAGCCTCCAAAGGGGAGAAATTTTGTTGTTATTTCTTTATCTATAAGCATAAGCTCCTCTGAGATCATAAATTTGTCTAACTTGGAGGCTACACGTGCCTCTCCTCGTCTTTTACTGTTCTAGGTAAAGAGGCCATTGTTCGTTTTCGAGTCAACTAGTTTCATATTATCTGTGAAGGTTTGGAACGCTGAAGAGTCTTTACTTAGCACTCTGGTGCCTCCTTTTTTTTCCAAAAGAGATTTGATCATGTTAAAGTCCCCTCCCATGACCCAAGGTATTCCTGCATGTCTATTCCTGAGATCCACAAGTGAGTCTAGAAATCTATGTTTTTCATCTATTCTTTGAGGGCCATAAACATTTGTGACCATGACAGTATCCATTACCCCCACTGGTTGAATAACTACTCGTAAATAATTCCTTGATGCCTCCACATCTATTATGCTAACTTTTTGGGGGTTCCAAAGAGTAAGAATACCCCCCTTTGTATTTTTTGCTTTAACCTCTAGAAACTCGAATATACTGAGCCATTTTCTATGGATTTGTTTTAATTTCTGAATGGAGAATTTTGTTTCCTGGATGAAGATTATATCTGGCGTTGCTTGTTTCGTTCTATTACTAAGCATTATTTGTTTTCTTTTACTACCTAGTCCTCTGATATTCCAAGATGTGAATTTCATTATTAAAGATTTGTAAAGGAGTACCTGGTTAGATCTTTCATCTTACCCGAATCTATCATTAGCTTTCCACACTCCATCAAGAGCTTATTCTCCTTTTTTCTTCCCCTCTTCTTTCCTGGATTTCTAGTAGCTAAACCTGGAGTTGGTTTCATTGTTTTCACACCTTTGTGATCCTGCTCGTCAATGGTTTTTCCTTTATCCAACCCCCTCTCCTAAGTTTTCCATAAAAACAACTGTTGAATAATGTTGCATTCTTATTGAGGCAATGAATCTATCCCTCCTATGGTTCCCTCCATCAAGAACACTTCCAGATCTAGGTGTTCCTTTTCAAGGATGTCATGTAGCTTATGGTCCTCCAGATCTATTTCACTCTGGGTCATTTCCTAATCCATCTCCAGTTCTTCTTCACTAATCATAGTCTCTTTTTAATTGCCAATATCTTGTGTTTGGTTGCTTTCTTCTTCTTTCTCCTTTTCATTAGGACCTTCTTCCATAGATTTTTCTTCTTTTGTGATTTCTTCATTCTCTTCCAGTACTTGAAACTTGTTTTGACTGCTCTTTTGTTGCTAATTATGTTGTTTCTTTGGCCCTTTTTTATTTCCTTTTCCTCTATTTGCCATTTTTTGAAAGTTCTCTATGTCCTTCATCATATTAGGCTTTCTCTTGTTGTCTTCTTTACTGAGAGGGCAGTCTCTGAATAAGTGTGCATGTTTGTGGCATCTACCACATCTAAACGAGATATGCTCATAGTCTATTGTTTGCACCCATTCCTCATCAAAAACTTCCAAGATAACTTCATCCAGGAGAGCTCCTGATAGATCCATTTCCACACATATTCTTGCAAAAGAAGTATATTTCCCCCTTCTTGTGGCTTCAAAAGCTTTGACAAAACAACCTAGTTTGTTGCCTATGGTAGCTAGCGATTGAGTTTGCTAGTAATCAAGAGGTAGGGAATAGAGCCTTACCCATACTGGTACCAAAATGAAAGTTTCCCATTCTGGGACAAAGTTCATCTTCCAAGGACGCATATAGAGGCCGACTGCTGGATAAAAGTAGGGTCCTCCTTCAAATATTTTGTCTTTGTCTTCGATGTTTGTGAACACCACGGTAAAGAATACCTTTGACCCAAGATGTAGGTCGATGCTCCCTATGGGTTTGTAGTGATATTTGATCCACGTCTGTAAAGCTTTTTCAGTAGGCCATAGTGCCATGAATTTACAGATGATAGCGTGAGTCCCCATGTGTTCCCTGTGCGCCTGCAGAGCAGGATCATTTAAAACTACTCTATGAGTGATCTCTACTTTGGGTTTGCAAGGTACCTTTTGTTTTTTGTCTCCCTGAATTTTGTCTTCTTCCTCCTTGTCTTTTGTGCTACTCTTTTCCTTCGTCTTGGTTCCATCTGTTTCTTTTTCATTATTCCTATTCTCTTCCTCTGCAGATCCTTTGATATTTCTTTTCCAGCGCTGACTTACCCCTGCTGGCTACGGCATCCTTATAGGAGGGAGTGGAGCTCCCTCCTCTGCGACCCTCGATTAGGATCAACCTCTGCAACTTGCTGAAACCCTTGTTGCTCTCTCTGTGTTCTCTCCGCTCCATTGACTTCGGGTTTGAAGGTGTTTTCAATTTTAATAGCTAATTTGACTAGTTAATAGTTTGTTTTTGACAAACAAAAAAATTATTTATTTGTAAGGTGATGGATTGAGGATGTTTATGAATTTTCATTTTTATTAGTTTTAATTTTTAATTTTTAGTTTTATTTCCTTTTCATTTACCTTTGTTATTTCTATTTTTTTTCTTTCTATTGTTACTATTTTCATGCATTATAGTTTTTCTCCATATTTAAAATTTGGATTACTCATTATTTATATTAAAAACATATTTTATAAATTTTAATTATAAAAATAAATATGTTAATAAAGATAACACATATTAAATAAACACACAATACATATATATAAATAAATGCATATAATTCATATTAGTTAACCATATTTCTTATTGTTGGTGATGAAATTTAACATAAAGTATTATTATTGTGATAAATGTTTATATATATATATATATATATAATAAACTATAATTATTAGTTACTGTATAACTTTATTATTTCACATTAAATGATAACTTAGAATTTCTAATAGAAATAAAATATTTTGTTTAGAGAGAAATTTTGGTAAAATCACATAAAAAAATCATTTGTCAAATGATTTTTTATGTGATTTTTTCTATAGTTTAATTCCTAAATAAAATTTATTTAAATTTTCTTATAAATAAATAAATGAAATATTAATTTATAACCCAAAGATAAATTCCCATTCCATTCCAAATCCACATATATAGTAAAATCAAATGTTCTAGACCAACACTTTGTTCTTACACAGTCTAAAATCTTCGAATCTTAATTTCTCTATTATTTCTGACAATGCAACCTTCCCCATACAGAAATATATTATTTAACAATATTAATGATTCACTTTCAATTTCAGGCTTCCTTGATGATTGCTTTTAAATTTACGCACTTTTTTTTTTGGTCTCTCTGTATGTTGTAGACATTAATATTTGTTTGAAATTTCAGGCTCTGTGCTTTGTGTTCTGTGCATATGTACGACCAATAAAAAATTGAGTGTGATAACACTTTGGATCGTCATCATGGGTTAGAACGATCATTCCAATGAGTGAGGTTAGATGTTGACGTAGAAAGAATGTGTGTTGTTTAATGAATCTGTAAATTGTATTTATTTTAATTTTGAATTTTGATTATAATTGGTTTTTTATATTTTATACACAATTGAGAATGTAAATTTATATATATATATATATATAGATATAGATATAATATTTTTCTTTTTAGTTTTGATCTGTAGTTTGATGACTGGTAACTTAGGTGAGTGGTGATTTAGGTTATGAGTTATAGTAGCTTTTAACTAATTTGATTTTTAAACATGTTTCTTCCCTTTTGTATAAAGCACAATCATCTAATGAAATTTGATCATAGGTTTTACTAACTAGACTGATGAAATTTAATAATTTTATATAGCATGGCAGAGAGTAAATTAAACTAGTTCGGTTTATAAAGTTCATTTTTCATGAAAATGTAAAATAAATATACGAAAAGGTCTCCTGTCCCAAATCCTCTGCGGCTGTTAGGATATTAAATTTATCACTGTTACAAATCTATTTGAACTCTAAAACAAAGGAAAGGTCAATGTTGAAAAACAATTCTTTTTAAAGAAATGAAAGGTCAATGTGGAAAAACAAAAAAATGTTGAAAACGGTGAACTGCAATTATATTTCTGGCAAACAACACAGAATAGTTTAATATTTCTGACTAACAACACAGAATAGTTTAATAATGCCATAAGTTTGCTAAGAAAATAGTGGGAATAATGATATGATTCTGATAAAATGTCCAGCAAAAATTTTAGGAAATCTAGGTTACCGTTTCTAAGATTTAAGACTTTTAGGTGTTATTTTTTTTAATAATGTTGAATATATTTCCACAATAAACATAATTCAATTACTTATATTTAAATTTTATAAGAACAAACTAAACAGATTCCCAAAAAAAAACGAGTTTCCGCACAAAATTGTGTCGTCAGTACACAACACCCAACAAAACACTCGTGTAAAGAAATGTACGTACAGCCCGTATTTATTCTTTATTCTTCTATTTATTGTAGGTACGCAACTACACGCAATCCGAAGATCAAAATCATTTCTCAGACTACAATGAGCTCCTCCTGGCCCTTTCTATGGGTGATGTTGAGAATCTGGTCCACCGGGAATTCCTCTTTCGGGGTATAATATTTTTCTCCCGAACTCATTTTCTCTCGATAACAATACTCGGGATCCTCCAATTTCGTTTTCAGTTTCCTCGACAGTACCAAGTCGACGATAGCCGCTAACCTGAAATGAGTAAGACGAGTTAAAAACGAATCAGAATATGAATAAAAGTTCAGAAAACCAATAACTCGTTTACTCCGCTGAATAAAAACCTTATGCGCAGCTCGTTCATGCAAATACGTGTATGTGACGGCCACTTGATATTTACTTTCTTGGGACAGGTTTGCTGCTACCATTTCCAGCCCGCTAGTTCCTGCGTCCAATAAGTTAAACATTAATATATGAAATAACTTCGAGACGGATTAAAAAGAATGTAATGTTTAAATTGGTGCTCGCGTCCAGAATTCTCAGGATCATTCAAAAGTCTTAACATTAACACGATAACGTGTTGGTGTAATATGTGCCTTCATTAAAACAATTATTTTTATAAGAATAATAGATTTATAGATGTATCCTTAGTTTTTAAAGCGCTTGAATGTTAATCTGAAAGGGTTTTTTTATTACTATAAGGTCTTGGAATATAACATTCCATTATTATAATTTACTTGGACTTAATTTTTCTGGAATATCAAAGAGCATTGTGCTAAAAGCAACATTATTTAAAGAGATAATCTCTGAAATTGATAGTAATAATAGTAAGTAGTGTCACGTTCTCTTATTTCTAACTTAGTTTTCCTCTTTCTACATTATACAAAAGGTTATCTTTAACTTCTAATAATGTAAATATTTAATGGAAGGTTCTAGTAATGTAAACATTTCTAAAAATATATCTCAATTTTTCTTCATCTTTAAATGCTTAAACTCCAAAAATTAAAGCTGAACTTATACTTAAATCCAAAGTTACAACCAAATCTATACTAGGTAATCATTTTTCCCATACTCATGAAAAACCCTTAGGTATACTAATCTGTTTCCCATACTGATGAAAAACCCTTAAGTATTCACGATCGTAAAGCTGTAAACACTTACTTTCCGTAGTCACGGTGATAGGGCTCTTAAAACGGCCTCCGGACATTGCCATTCGAACCAGTCCACCAGTAGCAAGCAACGCCAAGGTGAGAATTGCGACTCGTCTAAGTTGGTTCGCCATTATATCCAATGTGATTCTGGAACTCGAATGTTTAGCCGGCGGGAGAGTTTGATAGCCGAAGAGTCAATTTAAATGGAGAAAAAGGTGCTGCATTATGGACGTCCTTGTCAACTTTGCGTTATTATTTGATGGAAAAAAGGTGCTGCATTATGGACGTCTGTGAGAGTGGAAATTTCATTGGCTCCTCGTTGGCGTGAAAGCGCCTGTAAAATTTAAATAGGTGGAAAGTGCCATATCTTTAGAATTTCCTTCCAACCTTTTCTTATTAATAATACGACATATCGTCCCTTGCCTAACACTAATGATCGTGCTTTAAACACTAACGAATGGTCCGATTTTTTTAAGGCTTCACCTTCCTGCATACGACTGGCGAAGGTTCACCCTTTTGAAAAGGTTGACCCACCTGTAAACGCCATTTTTTATGCCATCGAAGGGATTCAATGGGCCGTATGTGGAAACGGAAAGGCGGTTGCTGATAAATTATCCACCATGCAATTTTATACATGTTAAAATTATCTGGCATAAACAAAAAGCTAAACTGTACTATAAAATACAAGCCCATGGGTTAGTTTTTATATGTTGACTTTCATGCGTCAATATTCGTGGTTCTCGACCATTTGGAAGAAATGATATATGCTGTTGAATACACGCCCATCAAATTATTTTTATATACAAGTTTTCCTTCCAGATTCAATGTCTTGAGTTTACCTCTCTTATTCATGTAGGTTTTCCTTTCTGATCCATTGCCTTTTCCAGCCGCTAATATATATATATATATTACGGTTTTCCTATCTACTACTGTTGCCTTTTCCAGGCGCTAAAGTGGTTTTCCTTTCTACTCCGTTGCCTTTTCCAGGCGCTAAAGTGTATATATATATATATATGCGCACTAACTTTTGTTTAATAGGATAAAATATAAGTGCACGTTGGGGAGTCGTATTCATTGGTAGAAGGATGGTACGAGATGAAGGACATGCCTAATCAAATTGAAAATCCATCTGTTCGATAAAATATGATTACGATAATGGATTCTTTTATATGTTCATCGATAATGTGGATATGAATCCTGGTCTGAGTTCGACGTTTCTAATTTAGTAATGTTACAATATTTATTTCTTAATTTGGCTAAAATATGGATGGAATTTTAAGCATTGAATACTGCCAATCAGATAAGATTTAGATTTTTTTATTTTTTTATTTTTTTTTACTTGAGGTTCAGGATAAGGTGGTCACTGGTAGCGGGTTACCTCCACTGTATGAATTGGGTAGATCGATTTGAAGGGGATCACATCACTAGGTTTATATCTAGCATGATCTCAAGAACTTTTAAGATTTGACTCTGTGACCTCCTAATTAACTAGACATGATTTGACAAGTTGAAGTAACTCTTAGGACTAAAAAAATTTGTGTTATATGGATATGAATCCTGATTTGAGCTCAACATTTCTAATTTATTAATGTTAATATATTTAATTTTTAATTTGGGTAAAAATATAGATGAAATTTTAAACATTCAATATTGCCAATCGGACGAAACAAAATGAGGTACTATCCCTTTTATTCTAAACTAAGTATTTCTTGGAACTCTTGACTGAATCCACTGGAGTCTATAAGTTTTTATCAGCGGAAATTTTTATATAATTTGGTTAAGGTAGCATTAGGTCATATTATCACTAGGAGGTTTATAGCATTACCCATAAACACTATGTGGATATTAGGTTTATTTATACCATTAGATTATTACGTTTAACCAGATGAAGTTTATTTCTATTTAATCATTAGCATTTGAATTTTAATAGTATTGGGTTGTTTCATATTCCTAATTTGGTTAATATTAATAAAAATATATTTAAAATAAATATTTATATTTATATGAAAATGTTTATATATCTAGATAGTTTTTGGGGTAGTTCAATTGGTATTGGTCATGGAAATGAAGTCTCACTGAAGTTTTTGGTTCAAATTCTTGTGGCTATCCCCCCATCTTAGTGAGAAATTAGACATGAATCAAAATGTAGTTCTACCAAAACTTATAAAAAAAATGTCTATATATCCATATTTATATTAATATTAATATTTCTACATAAATATAAATTAATATAAATAATAAGCAAAAATATAAATATATTAATACAATATTGTTAGTAATATTAAATATTATATTATGTTTATTAATACCTATATTAAATTGTTATTGATATAAAATATTAATATTAAACAAATATTGAGTATATATATTAATAGGAACATTACCATTAAACATTAAATATAATATTTTCCATTTAACATTAGGTTTAATAACTTTAGGTATATTTAAGTTCAATGAGATCAAGTTTGTATAGGTAGAAATTTTTATATCTTTGCTATATGAATCGTTAACTTATTTTATACCATGAATGTTAATAAGATTAAGCTTTTTTAATATTAACTTATAAATAATAAGTAAAAATGTAAATATATTATATAAAATATGAGTAATATTAATATTAATATTAACTAGATTAAAAATAAAATTAATATTTGTTTATTTAATATTAATATTATTGATATTGATATTAATATTAATATTAAACAAATAGTGAATATTGTCAGACCACGAGGTAGCTTCTCAAATGTAATTATAATTATATATAAGAGGGAGTGACTCTTAAGTTCATCTTCCGATGACTCTCTATTTTCTCTATTATTTATTTACACTAATTATAGCTATTCACCCAATCCCTATGATTAGGTGTCAACATTCCCCCCTTAATCTGAAGGGATGTTGGTGATTCCAAGCATCGTTCTAAATCTTTCAAGCTTTTCTCTTCCAAGCGCTTTGGTGAAGATGTCTGCAATCTACTCATTAGTGGAACAATGGTGAAGATGGATTGTTTTGGCCTTAACATGATGTCGAATCAGATGATATTTTGTGTTGATGTGCTTCATTCGATCATAGAACTTTGGGTTCTTGTCCAACTTTATTGCCAAGGTATTTTCAATCATGAGTGTACTCGATTGTACCTGTTTTACCTACAAATCTTCAAGAATTTTCTTGAGCCACACAATTTATTTTGTTGCCTCAGCTGCTGCCACATATTTTGTTTCTGTTGTGGAATATGATGGAGCTGATTGTTTGCATGATCTGAGGAGACAATTCCTAATCCAGGACTCATAGCATAACCTGAAGTAGAAACCCCAATTTCTTTATCTCCATTGAAGTCTGAATCAGAGTATCCAATTACGCTAAAATCACCCACCTGTGTATACTTGATTCCTAAGTCTTGAGTTCCCTTCTACTTTAGAACTCTTTTTGCAGCAGACCAATGTCTCTCACAAGGCTTTTGCATAAACCTGGAGAGGATTCCAACAACAAACAAAATGTCTGGTCTTGTAGTAGTTAGGTAGTTGAGACTTCCTACAAGCTGTCTATACTTTGTTGCATCCTTAAATTCTTTTCCTTCAATGGATGTGAGCTTTAAGTTTTGTTCCAATGGAGTAGTCAGAGGGTTGCATTCAGTCATGCCAACCCTGTTCAGCATATCTCCAATGTACTTCTTTCGAGAAAGGAATATGGACTTCGGATGTTGAGTTACTTCATTACCAGGATAGTAATGAACATAGCCCAAATCAGTAATTTCAAAACCTTTCATCAATTCCTTCTTTATGGATGCAATGTAGCTCTCATTGTTCCCTGTCATAAAAAGATCATCTACATATACCACAAATATACAACTGTTTTTCTTGACAAAACAAAGTTGCATCATCAAGATCATAATGTTTGAAATTGAGTTTCAGAAGATGCTCAGTTAGTTTTTCGCACTAGGCTCGCGGTGCTTGTTTGAGGCCATACAAGGATTTTACAAGTTTTCATACTTTATGTTCATGTCCTTTCACAACAAATCCTTTAGGATGGGACATAAAAACATTCTCTTTTAGATCTCAATTCAAGAAGGCAATTTTTACATCCATTTGATGGACTTTCCAACCGTTTTGAGCTGCTAGGGCAAAGTCTGTCCAGATGGTAGCCCATTTTGCTGTGGGGGAAAAATTCTCCTCATAATCCACCCCTTCCTTTTGTGCAAAACCTTTTGCCACAAGCCTAGCTTTGTGCTTGTCAAGTGAACCATCAGCTTTATACGTGTTCTTGTAGACCCACTTGTAGCCAAATGGTTTGGTTCCCAATAGAGGATCAACCAGCTTCCAAATTCCATTCTTTATCAGAGCATCATACTCCTTTTGCATTGCTTCTTTCCATTCATCATGAGAAGCAACTTCTTTGAAGGAATTTGGTTCAAAATATGTAGACAAATTCAATTAACAATCATAAGAAACATCCATATCAATAGGTGAATCAGATTCATCTACATCACCTCCATTTTGTCGGGTTAAATCTCTAGTTCCTATCTTTCCAACCTCATCAGGATGAACACTTTCAAGTGTCTTTGTCAGCCACTTTGGGGGACCTTTTTGAGATGGTCAAAGTTGCTCTGTTGATTGAGTTCGGACTGAATCATGATTGATTCTCCCAATTTTTCCAATCACATCACTCAAAGTATCATTTGTATTTGGTGTTTCATACGGGGGAGGGAGTGCTTCAGAAGAAGATTCCACAGGTTGATCTAGTATAGGAATCCCCCCTTGAAGATGTGGAATCTGATTATCGAATTCTTGAAATGTTTTTGCATTTGCGAATCTATCCAATCGATCAAGTTGCCGCTCAGCAACATTGTTAGTTTTGGATGATTCAAGAAAGATTACATCTCTAGATACAACAAACTTTTTATTGACTTCAGCGTAGAGATAGTATGCTTTGGAGGTGTTTGAATACCCTAGGATGATACACTTACAACTTGTTGCACCAAGTTTGTTTCTATGTACCTTTGGTATCAAGGCATAACATGTGGAACTAAAGAGCTTGAGATGTTTTACCAAATGAATGTGCCCATACCACATTTCATAAGGAGTCTTGTTTCTAATATCATTAGATGGACACCTATTCCTTACATATACAACACATAGAACTGCATCAGCCCAAAACCTCAATTTTACATTTTTGAAAAACATCATGGAGCACACCATATTTAAGATTGTCCTATTCATTCTTTCAGCTACTCCATTCCGTTGGGTATAAGGCACAATTGTTTGATGTTTGATCCCATGTTGGCGAAGATAGTTTTTAAATTCATTTGAAGTCTATACTTTTCCATTATCAGTGTGAATAGAGCCAATATGAGATTGTGCATCATTTTCAATTCATGTATGAAATTTCTTGAATGTTTGAAAAACATCAAATCTTTTCTTCAATAAATAAACCCAACACATTCTGGTGTAGTCATCAATAAATGCCATCATATATTTATTTCCATTTGTACAAGGAACACGCATTAGACCACATAAATCTGAATGAATCAGTTCAAGTTTTCTATGTGCTCTCGAATGTGAATCATGAAAATATTGTTTGCTATGCTTTCCTATAATGCAATCATCACATTGCTTAAGTTTCCTAGGAATTGTAGGCAAAGGAGTAACACCATTTTTCTTCAACAAGCGGAGGCTGTCATAGTTCAAGTGTCCAAAGCTAGCATGCTATAATAAACTTCATGGAAATGTACCTTCTTCATAAGGAGAATTGTATGAGAAGTTATGTCCATGAGCACAGGTACCCTGCAGCTTGAAAAGCCTTTCTTCTTCTATCCCCATCATGACAAGTGAGTGGTCTGATGCTTTTCTCACCTCAAGCGTGCCATCAAAAATTTGAATGGAGTGTCCTTGCTG
Source organism: Pinus taeda (assembly GCA_000404065.3). Lineage (NCBI taxonomy): Eukaryota > Viridiplantae > Streptophyta > Pinopsida > Pinales > Pinaceae > Pinus > Pinus taeda. Next base: position 106,161 of record APFE030471359.1, read on the forward strand.
GCGGATATGGACCAAGGAGAACAAGTTTCTCCTCAGCTGTGGGAGATATAGAACATGATGTAGAAGAAAGTCTGGAAGACCAGGCAATTTAAGCCCGATTGTGCCAAGCCCTGATGGCTTGAGTTTTGATTTGTCTGCAAAGTATACTATTCAATCAACATTTTTAGTAAATTCTTCAAAAAAATCTCTTCTAAAACTCACGTGGCAAGTTTCTCTTGAATCAAGCAACCAATCATTTTTCCCCGTCTCTCGAGCTATCTGTCTCACTAACAAGAAGCAAGTGAAGCATTAAATAAGTCTTCATTTACTCCAATATTACAGTGTGCCACAACATAGTGAGCGGATTTAGGTGCTTTACCTTTCTCTTTGTCATTAGTTTGACCTTTGGGTTGATTTCTTTCCTATTCAATTCTGTCCCGAGGCAACTTGCATGTGGATGCGTCATGTGATCCATCTCTTTTGCAACGTATGCAGTGCAAACCTGACTTTTCTCCTTGAGAGTGTCTGCCCTCCCTACCTCTGAAATTTCTTCCTCTTCCTATTCGACCACCTCTTCCTCTGGAAGAATCTTGGGCAAGATCCTTTTCTCTATGTGCAAGGCACACAACCTCTTTAGAAGACTGAGGAGTTGTCTTCTTCCCAAAAGCTTTCTCTCTTTCAACAAACTTTTTGACAAGGGATTCAAAGATAATATCTTTAAGGTTTCCATTTTTTTACAATGACTTAAGATAATTTGAGTAAGAGGGATAAAGTGCCTTGAGAAAAGCTATCAGAGGAATATCAACATTAGTGACTTTGATATCATGCATAATAGATTTTACTTATGATGTAAGAGCAAGAGGATCATCATTTTGTAATTCAAGGGTGAACAGTTTAATCGTGAGTTGAACAACTACAAGTGCAGAGTGTGATTCATAGAGTTCCTTCAATTTTTATAAGGCTACGGAAGCATTTGAAAATGGAAAAATATGGTGACCCACCTCTTCATTTATTGATGCTCCAATCAATGCATAAGCCTTGTTGTTCTTATTTTCCCAAATGGTCAATTCCTTGTCTGAGGTAGGCTATTCTAGCTCTTTGTCTCTGTTTCCAACACACGCTCCTTTCCACAACTCATTAAAAATGAGTGTGTTTGATTTTCCACGACCATTTTAGATAGTTCTCCTTCCAGGTGAGAAATACTCCCATAATAGATATCAATGAATGCATTGTAAAATCTGTGTATTGTAGAAAATATATTTCTATTACCAATGTAAAAGTTTTCACCTCTAGTGTTAAAAAAAAAAGGTCTGTTGTGAAATTGGAAAAAAGTAAATCACTTTGATATATAAGATAAAGGTATTTACTATGCAATGGAGTAGGGGTAGCACATTTGTATGGAGGGGAAGAGGATGAAGAATTTAAGATAAGAGGCCAATACCCACATAATAACGATGATCAAAAAATTTGTTTGGATGCATCAATTTTGGAGAAATATACCCTCCGATATATTGGAAAGAGATCTTTCCCATTTTCTTGTTCTTAGTCTGCTCAAATTTAAGACAGTATGCAAGAAATTCAACCAAGTCATTTTATCAAAGCCTTTTCTCAGTACCCAAGCTAGCACCGCATTTTATAATAGGAGCAACAACAGCATGGGAGGAGGGGCCATATGGGATGTATGGGCAATGATAGTGACAACATGGGAGGAGCAGCGTAACATGGGAGCAGGCATCATATATTTGTGGAGCAGCAACAACGTGGGAGGAGCAGCGCAACATGGGAGGAGGTAGCGTATATTTGTGGAGAGCCAATGTTGTGTAATACTTTGGCAGAAGAAACATTGTGTAATACTTTAGCAGGAGAAATGAACCAAGCAGCCTCACAAAATAGTGCGCTGCAAAATGTGGTATGGGAGTAAGGAGGTATGGAGACGATGGTTGCGTGTGAGATACCAGCTACAATACAATGAAGAAATGCAAATGGAGGTTGTGTTCTAGCATGGAGAGGTTGGCTAGGGGCAGGTCGCAAGCTGAAGAAACAAACAAGGACCTGTGCAGGTATTCGATGGGTATAACAAGTGGTACACCATATTATCACGCAGAGGGCAGAGAGCATAGGATTGAAGAATATGGCAGATTGCAGGAAATGCAGGACAAATTTCTGAAAAATGGCAGAAAGGAGTTACAATGGCAGACTGCAATGCCAAAAATGGAGCTGGCTGTGATACCATGTCAGACCTGGAGGTAACTCCTGAAATGTACTTGCAATTCTTCATTCAGGTTGTTCATTATTATATACAAGAGGGAGTGATTGTTCAATTCATCGCCCAGTGACTCTCCATTTTCTCTATTATTTATTTACACTAATTACAGTTGTTCACCTGATCCCTATGATTAGGTGTCAACAGGTATATATATTATATATCTCTGGTATTAAAATGTCCTATTGTGTTGTTTTTTTTTTGCATCCAATGTGTTCAGTTTAGATGTATTTTTTCCATTTCTTGTTCCGACTTTGTGTTATTTAAAAACACATATTGTTCAATTATTTGCTTTTATGTTCCTTTTCTCCAATGGCGGTGTTACCATTTTATTTTGTTCTGTTGGATTTCTGAATTTTGGGTTCTTTTTGTATGGATCCATTTATTGTATCGATGCCTTTTATAAGTGAAAATGTTATTGGGGTTTATAATATTAATGTTGGGTCTTTGTGTTGTTTCTATTTATATTTATATTCTTGAGATTTATACTATTAATGTATTGATGTCTTTATATTTATGTATTTATGCTTTAAAGTTTTTTAATTGTTTATAATGTATTGATAGAAATGTGTTATTTTTAATGTGTTGATGTTTTATCATCTTTTAATGGTTTATAGTGTATTATTATTAATGTATTGATATTAATGTTTTGTATTGATGTCTTTATGGTTTGCAATGTGGTTCTCACATTGATTGTGGTTTATGTTTATTATTGTTGTTTTTTATTATTGCATTATTTATGTTTATAATATTGACATTAGGGATTTAGGGCTTAAGGGGTTTATAATATTTAATATGACATATATTATATCATTTTTAAAGCCAATCATCATTAGCCATTGTCGAACTTTTCATTATGATGAAAATTTTCTTGACATGAAAACCATAATCAACCATGTGTTGTAGCGACTACAACCACCGTCCAAAATTTTGCCTTAGCCTATTTTGGAGCCTCCCTACGAACCTTACATAGCACTTTGTCTCGCTTCATCCAATACTCAAGCTTTAGTGTTTTCCTCACACAAAGGCAGATTTTCGACCACAGTTGATCCATTCCCCTCACAAGCTTCTTTCCCGGACTTGGTCCAGCTGCAGGTTGAGCATCTTCCCATTGAAAATTACGCATTTCTAGAGGGAAACCAACCTTCCCTCCAGGAATTGCACAATTCTCTATAACAACCTACTAGGCTCCAGGATTGCGCAATCTTGTCACCTAACCTTCCCAATAGGATTTACATAAATTTTCCCAGTAGCAGGCTTTTCAGCCCAATATTTGCACACATTTAGGCAGAAATCAACAAATTTTCCCAGAAATTGCACAAACCTCCCAGGTAGTTAGCCCAGCTCCTAGCCAAGAATGTGCATTTTCCCAAGCACTTGAGCACTGGCATGCATGAACAGTCTGGTTGACTACTTCCACCCGAGACCAAGGAAACTTGAATTGCATGCATGCATGAATTGATCTTCCTATAATACTAAGAGAAACCATGAAAAATGTATCCCATTATTTAGGGAGCTATTTTTAGTAGCGAGGGGTTACATGCAAAGTTGTTTTAGAAGTTTCCCTCGAAGTGTATTTTTTTCCTATATTTGTGGCATGTGCGTCATGAGACCAAACTTATTTATTCGATGCATCATAGCTCATTCATTCACATCAATCTTGGAGCTTTGACATCCCATAACACATCCAAGACTCTTTGACACATGTAGCTCAACTATTCAAGGGTAAGTGGCCTCAACTTGTCTTTTTTAGCATTTTTTTCATTTTTTGTGTATTTTCTTGTGTGGGTGTTGTTTGCTTGATTTCTTTGAACAAAAGATGTCATTTACATATATTCTAGCCTCTTCTAGCTCTGTTTCAGTTTTCATCGTTATCTCAGTGTTGTCACATGCATGAAACTGTTTTGCACGGACATTTGCCCAACCGATGAACAACCTCACCCACATGCATGTTGATCTGTTTGTTGAATCTTCCATTCATGTTTTACATGCACTATTTATCACTTAGTGTCACCATGCATTTCATTGACTTACTTGTCTTCAGTTTCCCATCAGCGAGTTGAGCCAACCTTGGTCCTGTCTCTGCCTTCACCAAGGTTGCATTACATAATCTGGGAAAGGAAGGCTCACCTTCATCCCCATATTTGTGCATTTTGGCCCGGCACTGACCTCCTATATTGTTTTGCACATTCCTAGAGGACAACGGCTACTTGGCCCAAGAAATTACACAAATATGTCCCTGGGCTAGTAGTCCTTCCTAGCTTGGATTGCGCATTGTGTAACCCTAGCAGCCAGCTTCCCAACTAGATTGCGTATTTCACAGATCAAGTAGCCAATACAGACTCCCAGATAACCCAGACTGCCTTTTGCATAGTTATAGCAACCAGTCACTCAGCCTCCTAGTGAAATTTGCACAATCTTTCTCATCCGTTTCCCAGGTATGTGTTGTGTCCTTCCCTGGATTTTCTTGGTTTTCACTGACATATTTCTTGCCATCCATGCTTCTTGTTTCCATTTCTTTCAGGTGTTCATCTATCTCAATGGCTTCCAAGAGAATAGGATCTCAGGACACTGATGGTATGGTAGTTGGATCAAAAACTGAGTAGGTGTCCTTTGGTTTTCCAATCTATGAAGATACAAAGTTGTATTTTATGAAAAAAACTCACAAAAATATATAAAATATAGATCAATGACTTAAAACTCATCCTCTCCGAGGGGGAAACCACCTTTACATTACACAAATGAACAGTTCTTGGATGATACAAATGACAAGACCTCCTTTCTATATATAGGATTGTAAGGGGTCCCAATACAATCAGAGTCTACATAACAATAATATTGTAAGGGAACAAAAATAATAATAGTGGGCTTATATGGGGCATAATAATAACAACAATGGAACTATATGGGCACAATATACAATAAGGGGCTTGCACTAATAATAATAAGGGGTTACACTAGTAGTATAGGGACCTAACATGCCCCTCTCCTTCAAAAATTGTTGTCCTCAACGCTTGAGTAGTTATGGATGCTTCTGTATAAAATTCTCATCCTCCCATGTGGAATCTTCAGTGGGTAAGTTCTTCCATTTGATGAGATACTCTAAAATTGATCTATTTTGTAGTTGTTGATTTCTTGCTTTTGTGATTACTTCCGATTCCAATATAATTTTTCCTTCCTCGTCAAGTTCTCGCAATATTGTTTGAACTGTAGTCTTCTCACCTATAACCTTCTTTAACCATGAAACCTGGAAAACTGGGTGCACTCAGGAAGATGCAGGAAACTCCAATTTGTATGCCATAGTACCAATCTTTTGCAGCACCTTGTAAGGACCATAGTACTTTGGTGATAATTTATTATCCTTCTTAGGTTTCTTGAGGGGAATTTTTTTGTATGGTTGTATTTGTAAAAATACTGAGTCGCCTATATGAAAATTTCTTTCACTGTGATGTTGGTATCCCTATTGTTTCATTCGATTCTGCACATAAGTGAGGTTATCCTTTTTCTTTTGGATATGTCCTTTTATCTTGAGAGTTTGAGGAATGGTAATTCCTTCCAATGCATTACACGATATCGTCAGATCCATTTCTTCTTTCTCTATTGTTAGTTCCTAGTGTATACCCTCTTCTTTTGACATTTCTTGGTCCTTCTCTTCCTCCTCTTCACAATCAATGCAAAATAATTTCTTCTCAGCACACTTATGAACTTTAGTGTATTTTTTATCACAACTGTAACAAAGGTTTTTTAATCCTTTTTCTTCCAATTATTTGGGTTTCAACCATGTAGGTTATGGAAGTCTAGGAGAAACAACACTTCTATCTTTATAATTTTGAGTGGTAGGATTTCTTGTTTCCATAATTTGCTTTCAATTTTTCTTTCCAGCCTAAATGTCTTCTCCAATGAATCAAGTTCCCAAAGGAGAACCTCATGTTGAATGTTATCCTTTAAATTCCCTATGAATACATCAATCATTTGCTTCTCTGGAATAACATTTACCCTTATATTCAATTTTTGGAAGTCCTCAATGTGCTCTAGCATTGAATTCTTTCGTTTGATATTTATCAATTGGCTAAGGAAGGTGTTGCTCATTGTATCCCCATAATGTGCTATCATTTATTTTGTGAAAATTGACCAAGTCCAAGTGGTGTCCAGAAGAAACCCCTTTAAACCATAAAAATTGATTCGGTTCTAAATATAAAGATGCAATATGTACCTTTTGTAATAGATGCACATCACGTAAATCAAAATATTTCTCCATTTGTAGTAGCCATGTTATGGGATCCTTGCCATCAAACTTCCTCATATCGATCTTTCGAATATGGTGGGTTTTCAGTCTAATGTTAGTTTGTATGAAATCATGATTAACATTTATTTTTTTATCATCATGAGTTTCCTCTATTACCTTTTCGTCATTAGGAGACCGTTCTTGTAGCATATTTGTCCGACCTTCCTTGAAACCTTCCATGTATTTCTTCAAATCTTCGATGCCTTTCTTTAAATATGCTTCCATGGAACATATAAAACTATTTATCTTGGTTTGATCGCATTCTTTGAATCATCTATTCGATTTTTCTTACTTGGTATTTCTATTTTCTTGATTCGAGTCATTATTTTTATTGCTTTTAGGATCTCGATCATAAATTCATTATATATCTGGAATTTTGGATCTCCAAGGTATGAAATTATGCCCTGTGGAAGACCTTTTCATCCTCTTTCCAATGCCACCAGTCTACTCAATATTGGATTCTTCAATAAAGAGTTATGCCAAATCTCCTACGATGACCTGATTATAGACTAGCTCACGAGAGCGAATTTCTACAAACTACCACGTGTCACTTTTTTGAACTTTAAAATTGAAAAAAATACACATAAAACTATAGTACATCCTCTTTCTGTAACTTCTTATGGAATTTTAATATGATATCCAGAGAGAAAGCTTTGACAATTTTCCCAAGGTCACCTGTTTGGAATGTAATTCGGGATTCTACAAAAACCCTAAATATCCTGGATTATATCTCCGAAAATATAGAAAAAGAAGATCTGAAATTCGGGCCTAAGCTTCACCAAGATTTCTTCTCAAATAGGTTTTAATTTCATAGTCGGAACCTTCGTAGGAAAAAGTTATAGTGAAAATTCCACAATGACCTATTTGAGATGGAATTCTAGAGCTTGCAAAAACTCTAACTTCCTCAAATCATATCTACGAAACTATAGTGAGACAATATCAGAAATTCTAACCCAAGGATCAGAACAGTTTAAGCTCAAATGGGTTTTGTTTTTTAGCTTATGAAACATCCTCGATAAAAATTTATAGCGAATATTCCACGATGACCTATTTGGAGTAGCGAAACCATAGAATCCAAACCTTTAATACCAAAAGTTATGAAACTAGCTCACAAAAAGATAGACAAACGTCTTAAAAATCATCCTCTTGGAGGGGGAAACCTTCTTAACATTACACAAATGAACAATTCTTGGATGATACAAATGATAAGACCTCCTTTCAGAACCTACATAACAATAATATTGTAGCGACACAACAATAACAATAGCGGGATTTTATGGGGCATAATAATAACAACATGGGGACTATATGGGCACAATAAAACACCAAGGAGGTTGCACTAATAACAATAAGGGGTTACACTAGTAGTGTAGGGACCTAACACTATATGTAGACAAGGACATCAAACTGAAGTGACAAGAGGTGAATGAAACATTCGCAGGTACTTTTGGGGAAGACCTTGAAGACCATCATTTGTAAGTGAAAATTCATAAGTCCGGATTGTACCAGATTTCATGTAGATGCCTTGTGTTCCCATGCATGGACACGATTCACTAGATTGTCTCTCACACTGACCCTGAGACGATGACCTTGAGCAGTTTCATTGGGACGAAGCTTGCAACCTTATGAGCATGAGATTATGATGAGATGTATCAGATGACTGAGCCCATATATGGCATGACTCCCTTGTTGATCTTACCAAGCAATAGAGGCCACTCTAGAGACATTCTGAAGAATTGGGTAAAGGAGCTAGCTCGTTTCAGGATGACACCCAATTAGATTTATAAGACGAAGATATTGAGGAAGGCATACCAATACTTGGTCTTATTCACGTGTTGAATGAGTGGCGAAGCAAGCACTGAGCCCTTCCCTCAAAGTTGGGAGGTCATGCTGGACCAACTTCCTAGAGCAGGAAGACCATGCAACTGGTTTGACATACTAGCTCATTAGTTGAAGGAGCAAGTCACGAAGGCTTGACAGTCACCCAAAGTTATGCATGCATAGATTTATGTATCCGCCTATATTCTAGACGTAGTCTGTGACCGACATGAGTGCCCAAGCTTAGAGTGGGCATGGTGAACGATGGAGAATATTTTGAACACGTATTTCAAGTTATTGTCCAAGTGCAACTTCAGAGGAGTGATCATACGACTGTCCAACCATTTTGTCACCCTAGTGTACAGATTGATATTCGAACAAGATCCACCCTACATGTCAGAAGAAGTGATGAAGGCATTGTTAGCATTGCAGATTGGTGTGCCTCACCATCCAGTACATTCATCCAAGTGTTCAATGCGGATAAGCCTCTACATGTTCTACTAAATTTTGCTTTGATTGTCCTTATCATGCCGGAATTAGCATATCATATCTCAGCGAGATTGACAGCTAGGCTGCAACTGAAGAAGAAGGAACCTTGCCAACTCTTCCGTTGTGGATTGGGTTATATGAGATTCAGAGTATCAAGCAAGTGGATGTCAAAGTTGAACATATGAAGAAGTACCTGTTCGACCTCTGAAGTTTCAACCCCTATGACCCACATTACATTGTGAAGGATCACAGCATGAGTGTTCAGTTCAATTGGATCCATGGCACATTCCATTGGGCTGAGGGGGACTCATGGAGATACTCTACAATTCCTCTAGACCAATGAATAGGTTAGCTTCACCATAGAGTGGATAGAAAAGTAGCATGAAGAAGCACCATGGAGAGAACCAATAGTAGTAGCAGTAGTATCTGAGGCAGCAGAGTCGAGCATACCTGTGCATGACAAAGGGAAGAGGAAGATTGTCGATCCCATGGAGGAGGAGCAAAGCTGCAAGGTTCAAGCCGACCCACTTGTAAAACAAGTAGCTATGGCTATTCAGGCAAAGAGGTGGCAGCGCGACAATCAAATTGCACGAAATCAAAGAAGAGAATGGAAGAAGCAGAGAAGGAGTTACATGAGATGAGGGAGAAACTCTATAAAGAACAAGAGCTGCACCAACAGGAGTAGGAATCGTAGCATAAATAGATTCAACAAAAGGCGCATCACATGCAAATGGATGAAGTAGCATCCCTACAAGTAGTTGATTCATCTGAACAGTTGACATTAGGGAAACAAGGTGATCCATTATAGGGGTAAGACTTTTCTCATGAGATAGATCAGGCGCTTGAAAAGTTGCATGCAAAAATGGAGCAAAAATAGTTGGAATATGATATCAACCTCATGTTTCACCATAAAGAGGTCAACTCACCCGCTTCATTGTATCTCGGTGATGAGAAAGTCTCAAATGACCAAGAAAGCACTAAGATCCTTCATGGTCAACTAGAAGCAGAGATGCACAACATCTACTCTGACGAATCTCTTCATAGAGTTGTGTAGTCTCAAAGAGTACTAACTCCAGAGGACCAAACATCTCCTGTGCAATTTGAAGAGCAAGTGATCGTGACTGATGTGCACAAGTAATGGTTCAACTGTGTTGGCTGATGCAACTAGAGCATATGCTGAAGCCACTAGCTCAAGTGTTCATTTTCTTATAACTAAGAATGAGCGAATGGAAAAGGAACTAAAGGTGGCCAAAGAGGGAGGAGACATGGTGACAATGTCTGCCAGAGCTGAACTGAAGAAGGAAATGTATCTTTCTTTAAACCATCCATCTTAACCTCCACACCTTTCTTAAACCATCCATCTTCACTTCCATGCCTTTCTTTAAACCATCAATCTTAGCTTCCACGCAATACATCTTAGCTTCTACATCTTTATTTAAACCATCCAACTTAGCTTCTATTACTTTTTGGGGAAGCAAAATTTCTTGCACTTGGTCTTGTAATTTTGGTATATCATGTTGCATTTCTTCATATTCTTCACGAGTCATGTTAGAGCTTTCAATTTGCTTACTAGCTGTTTCCATTTTCTTTCTTCGGGGCATCAATTATTGATAATAATGCTTCACTATGCCGTTTGAATTCCTTCAAACTAATTTTCCAAACCAAACTTATGCAAAATTAAAAAAACACTACACACTTCTTTTCACTTTGTAGGAGCATGATATTGAATCCATTGCATCTTTGTACTTTCGGATCTCCAAGTTCTGAAATTGCTTCCTGAGGTAACTCTCTCAGTACTATTTCTAACCCCACAAATTGAATCAAGATTTGATTCTATAATGAAGAGTTATGCCAAATATCCGACCATGACTTGATTATAGGCCAGTTCCATAGAGCGATCCTTAACAAATTTCCAAGTGTCACTATTTGACCTTAGGCTCTAAAATGGATACACAAAAAACTACTTGTCGTTCTCTTTCTATAACATGTTATTAAATTTCAATCTGATCCTCAGAAAAAGAGTTATGATGATTTTCCGCAGGTCACCTGTTTGAGATATAATTCACGATTGTACAAAAACCCTAACTTCCTTGGATCATATCTCTGAAACTATAGTGAGAAAAGATCCGAAATTTTTACCCAAGCTTCAAAGCGATTTCATAGAAAATGGGTTTGTTTTTTCACTTCTGAAAAGTTGTAGAAAAATGTTATAGAAAAAATTCCACACTGACCTGTTTGGAGCAGCAAAACCCTAGAATCCAAGCTGTGATACCAAATGTCATGTAACCAACTCATAATAAGATAGAAAAGAGAGATAAACGCCCTATAATTCAACCTCCTGGAGGGGGAAACCTCATTTACATTACATAAATGAATAATTCTTGGATGACACAAATGATAAAACCTCCTTTCTATATATAGGAATCTAAGGGGCCGCAATATAACCAAATCCGACCCAACAATAATAATATAAGGGAACAAAAATAACAATAGTGGGCTTCTATGGGGCACAATAATAACAATATGGGGACAATAGGGGCACAAGGATAACAATAAGGGATATAATGAAAATAGTAATGGGGGAATCAAGGTAAAGAAAATTTTTTGTATTTCAGTGTAGAAATATGTGTCCAATCATCGTTCTTTCATCATGCATGGATTTATTTTTTCTTGCATCATGAATTCATGGATCTTTCTATCCAACCACTTCTCAATTTCCCTCTTGGTCGGATTCTAGTGATGCGACATCACACATCTCTTTATGCATATCTTGGTCCCAGCAATGGAACCATTTTTTGGCTTAGTGGGTCCTAACCCAGGTTCAGAGTTAGTTGCACTCAAACAATCCCTACACTACTGACCCTTTTGGCATCAAACCATAGTGTGTGGACTATAGTCTCACTCGAAGTAGTATGGGGGGATGGTGGAACCAAGTTTCCGCACCCAAAGATCAGCATGATGTCCTTTTTTCCCCTAGATATGCCTTCGTGTAGATTGATAAGATTTTATGGCTTAACCATGTAACTTCCTTTAATCAACCTCTAGACCTCCGCTAAGGTCTATGACTGGATTTTGCGGACTTTGAATAGGCAAATTAGCTACTTTTGCGCACTGTAGATTACTCTTGGACTAGTATTTACTCAGATCTACTCAAGTGTTCAATAACTTTAACAAAAAGAATTATAATCTTCCCATAATCACTTAACCTAAATTGCTTTCATATAACAATATAGAATCTAGTAAGGTTGCGCATTAATACATCATTAATTCATAAAACCATTATTCATCACAACATAAAGTGCATTCATCCATAATATAAGTAAAGAAATAAACTTAGGAATTTATGCAACAATATTCTTTATTGATATTCAATTAAGCTTACAGATTCAAGACTTCCATGTGGACTCAACTGTAGGGGTTTGGGCAAAAAGCTATGGACTTCTACTCTAGTCCTCTGCGCACTTAGCTACAGATCCTTTTCCTCCTCTAAGACTTCTATCTCAATCTTCCTTCTATTGACCCATTACATTCATCATATATTATCGTGCCTTAGATTCTCTAAGATGCACCTATTTATACAATCTCATGGTTTGTGGACGATGGGTAGATCTTTAAAAGCCAACTCAAGTTACACAAAAGAATGGTAATCCCTTTCTGACTCTTTAGTTAACTACGTGCTCCGCGACCACAACTTGCGGAGAGTTTACATCAAATCTTGGGATTTTGCCCCAAAACTTGGGCCTTTGAGAACCCCATCCCGACATATAACGCAGGAAAACAATGACAAATCCTACATTTAATGCGGTCAGAAAATGTCTCTAGCTTAGACCTCTAAATGTTTCCTTTAATGTTATAAATGTTCCTTGGGTTGATTCAATAAATTTTGATATTTATCTTCAATTAAGTTTTAGTTTTTGGGCTCACTGTGAGTTTCACCTAAATATCCTAAAATGAAAACGAGCATGAGGAAATGAAATCTTTCTTAGCAAATTAAAATATATCTATGGAAGGGAAGGGACAAAGAGTATGCAACAAACAAGGTGCAAAGTACAATTCCCTTTTAAATATAACTTTTCCAATGTTGATGCACACAAAAAACACTAAATGGGAGTGAAAATATTATTCTTTTCAAGTCACTTAATTTTCAAAAATGAAGAAAAATAAGATGCAAAGTTTAACCACAGATTCAAACAACATTTTCAGAATGATGACTAGAACACCAATTCATCCATGCACTCAATAATCAAACAAAATCAATTTGCAAATGACATAATGATAATAAAAAAGGAAAATATAAACAAATCCTTACCGAAGGCACTAAAAAATGAAAGAAATCCAAATGGAGGCTTCAAAGAGACCACAAGACACTCAAAGAATCAAGGAAGAGAAATTGGAATAGGGTTTATGAGAGAGAAAATAAAGACAAAAGTGAAATTATGGATGAACAAAGGCCAGTGCAAGTGCAAAGGAGTCACCAATGTTATACAACGCAGGCTCAGAGAAGGCTCATCTAGGGTGCAACACTCTATCACAAGACCAAGGGGTGTGTTGGTCTACGAATGCAAAGTTCTGACACAAGGATTGCAATTAGAACTCAATGAAAGGTCTTCCTATGTCTGTTCTTGATTAAATAAGAAATTTAAGCTGTAAGGAAGAGGTAAGATGGGAAAAATGGATAAAGAATCATTGAAGGGAATACATTATCTCCCTAGTATGATCATTAATTTGTTATACCAAATCTATGACTACAGACATAAGTATCTTCCCTAGGCTTGGTGGACTGACTGAGAACAATAAAAATAAAAAGAGACTAATGTTTTCCTTAAAGTAAACAGATAATGGGATACAACCTACCTGGAATCTGTTATATGCTTTTCTCCATCCTTGTCTTGTATGCTCCAATCCTAGCTCCAATCACTATTGTTAGAACCTGCATACTCACACAATAGGAGCCAACAATCTACAAGATCTATGTAGCGTCATCTAATCACTTTATTCAATAGATCAACATGGTATTGAAATACATGAAATCATAACATAAGATATATGAAAATAAATAACTCTTTCAATTAATATAAATCGAGTGAGTTACAACAAAAATTAGGTGTTGATATTGTAGAAGAGCTCCTCCAAGTTAACTTGTCCTTTCCTTTTTCACAAAGTGCACTTCTAATCACCCTAATGCATGGAATATTATCTCTCAAAACAACAACATAAAGGTATAATTACTCTCTAAAATCCAACAACCCTTTCCTATGGATGGCAGTAAATATATAGGTAAAGGAGGTAGTGCATGAATTCTTATCCTTTCACCAATCTGGGATTGATATCCATTGTTGAAGGGAGGATGAGCCCAAGCCATAAGGGATGAAAACTCCAAGATAGGATAGGATAGGAATCAAGACTTTTATCTAGGGTAAATAGTTATAAGAGATCCTATAAGCTTCTAGAAGAGGAAGATTCGGGATTCTTTTTTGTTTTCGCCAATTTCTAGAATTAGTGCACCCCCAACACTAAGCAACCTACTAGTGATCAACACAGGTGTAGAGTAGGGTAACCTAGTAGAAAATGATTGCCAGTGAGGGGATAGGGTGCATTGCTCTTGAGAAGGACTCAAATAAATTAGTTTCAGGTTGAAACTCAACAATTAGAAAGAGTCATACTTAGGGCTTTGTGTAGGGAGGATTAAAAAGTGTGAAAAGGATGAGAATGATCCTATCTAAAGGCCTATTACCTGGATGTGACAAAATTTCCTATAACGCCCATTGTAGCATTCACGCTATCAATGGTATCCAAGCACTCTATTGGTAGAGTAATGTTTTTTTCTATAAGGATATTTATAAAGATCTACATCAAAAATTTTAGATAAAGCACTAAAATAAAACTAAGTTCTTTATGAGTATTATATTCGGGAAAGGTCCTCCAGGCATCGTCCCACTCCTTATAAACGAAGACAAGTCTTTGTTGGTTAATTTGAAATCCTTGGTTATCCTAGATATTGACATCAACATTTTTAATTATGTTTGAGATCACAACTCCCAATATGAATCTGTTTCTAGACTTGGGCATAATAAATATATCTAATTGGTGATCTCGCACTTTAGACATTTTATGGAATAAAGAATAAAATTATAAAACAATTAAAAAATTCAAATTAGTAAACAAGTTAAGTTAGAAATTATACATCCCAAAAGGAAAAAACAAAGGTTAGAAGATTTCCAAAACACTATACAAATGATAGTTTCCATTTTCGATTTTGAAAATTACACTAAATACACAAACAAAAAGCCATAATGTGTAAGGGCCATAGAGAATGGGGTTTAATTTTAATGAGTACAACATATTTTGTTTCAATCTAAATTTGTTCCATTTTCCAAATGAAAAGTCTGCTCTATTTTTTTCTATGTAAATTTAATCTATTAATATGATATAAAAAAGGAGTTACAATGAGGCCCGACCTTTGAAGTTCTAAGCATCATTCATCCCACAGTAAGATTGTCTAGCTTTGACTACCCCAACAGAGGGGAAACTATTCCAAGAAAGCATAAGTCCAAAAATAGCCCACGCATGGGTTACCAGTTTGATCACAAAACAATAGAAACATTTTAGACAAAGCTGAGTTGTAACTAGGAAACACACTAACTTAACCAAAACTGCCTAGTCAAAAAGACAAAACATCCACCTGGCAAACTCGACACCTAGCTATCAATTGTCTTGGGCTAGTTCCTCCATAATCAGACAAGCATATTTTTCCTAATCATCATCCTTGTCTGAAGCGCCACGACCATGTGCTGGATGGTCTTCCTCAATGCTGCATGCATCCACACGCGCATATTGCCTAATGCCTGCATGTTACTAAGCTTACCTTCCTCAACATGCTGGCTGCCAACCACCACTTTACCATGCAGGGTGGCTCTATCTTCGTCAGCTCACTATTCACCAGGGATGCTCCAGCCATTGTTGCTTGGTTCTGCTCTGTTCTGCTCATCATTGTGTTCAACTAGAGGAGCTAGCGGCTCAGTTTCTTCCGTAAATGTGATTGTAATGGTGGCTATGATTATGGGGCGATTTAGGGAGCTACGAAATTGAAATTGCATGGTATGGGGAACACGATGCAGAGGTAGGGGGAAATTAGCCATGTGAACCACCGCATCTCCTCTTGTTGTGTCATGGAGCCCATCTCTTCCTCTTCCGCTGCGAGTTTCTGGGTAATGCCCAGTGAAACTAGGTATATTGGATTTGTCGGCTGAGGAAGCAGGGGAAACTGAGTCGGGGCTGGACATTGCAGGAGAGCGAGAGCTCCCACCTCTAGTGCAACCTCTCCTACTTCTCATACGATGGTGTACCATGGTGGGGTTGAAAGCAGGGGTAGTAGCGGCATGGATGGTTGAGGAACAACATAGGGAATTGACAGAGGAAGTTTGGACCTGAGCTAGATTGAAGAGACGGGTGTGGGAATGGTGGAATCCATTGCCTAGGTCAATGCAGCGTAACAACTAGCATCGACTACCTGTAACAATGCACCCATTAGGCTCTCTAGCCTACAGGGGACAAGCACAATGAATCAGGGGGGAGGAATTACCAAGTAGTTTGCAGGCTCCATTGTTATGTGTGATTTGGTTCTGTCTCAACCTGTGCATTCATTAAATTGCGCCTGCAAGGTGCCTTGAATGCAATTCAGATTGGCATGGGGGAAGTTGCAGGGGGTCATGTGGCCAGTTCATCTGCCACCTTGCGTCTCATTGTTTTAATGACTTTGGTAATCACCTGCATCCGAGTGCATTTCTCCTTACTGTACCATTTCAATCTGCACCAATTCATTGTATTCTTGTAGCTAAAGAGTAGTGGCCATAGTATTAAGTGTGCCTGCATGAAAGGTCCTTCCATTGTCTACTCCAATGTTAGCTAGAAGATCTGCTACTTTGTTTCCATCCCTACGAGAGTGTTTAAGGTTTACTACTTGGTGGGTTGAGAGCCATTATTCAATGAGCTCTAATCGTTCTGCTAGTCTCCAACTACTTCCAACCTTGTATGAGGGCATCCCTTGCAGGATCTAATTAATCATGTTAATGATAATCTGAGAATACCCTTCAATTATAAATGGGAAGAATTGTGGACTTGTGCAAGGAGAAGCCCCTGCCGTATCCCTTCTAATTCTGCTGAATTATTCGTATCCCAACCAATTGAGCCTATGTAGGTTAGAAGAGGAATGCCCTTGTGATCCCTGAAGACTCCTCCATATCCTACTTTGCATAGATTACCTTTAAACGCTCCATGAAATTTAAGTTGTATCATATGCTAGGGCGGAGGATTCCATCTGTCTGCTGTCTTTCCTTGTGAGGAAGTTTTACCCTGATTTGCTACATATGGTTCCACTGAAGGTTCCAGTTTACCCAGATAGTCTTCTCTTGTTGAATGGTGGGATAATCTTCTTCGGACCAAGATTGAAGCATCAAGGTTTCTCGAAGGTTTTGACTTATATTATTCCATAGGACTTCTAAAGGGGAGGATTGGTCCTTGAAGATGCATCGATTCCTTTCTTTCCAAACAGTCCACATGAGGAGTCCTGGGATAAGTTTCCATAAAGCATTTAACAACTTGTTTTTGTAAGGACTATTTGCCCAAGTGCGTATAATGTTGGGGATATCCTCCTTAACTCATCCATCTTTTTTGCATCTGAAGCTAACTTTTTCCCATAGTCTATTCGCCAATGGGCATGAATTTATTAGGCGCTTAGTGGTTTCTTCCACCTATTTGTAGTTGGGACACATAGAAGGCCCATGAAAGCTTCTTTCTGTAGCTTGTCCCAAGTGAGAATTTTATTTTGGCATAGCAACCAGAGGAAAGTGGAAACTTTTGGCCAAATGGTGGGGGCCTATACTTTGTTCCATAGTGGGTCTTTGACTATTTGATTTCTTCTTGTTAAATTGTAAGCTTCTTGTGTAGTGAAGGTTCCTTTTGCCTCATAACCCCATCTGATTCTATCCCTCTTGTAAGAGTAGTGAATTTGTGTGTTTGAAATCTCATTTTCCAAATTGTCCTTGATGAGCTGAGTGCCTTGCCTGATGATGTGGTCCAAGTTCATCCATTGCCTATATCCTTGAGCATGGGTAGGCTTCCAGTATTGATTTACCTTTGCGATCAGTTGCTCTTCCCAACCCTGTATTTGTTAAGGTTCGATCAAGTCCTTTAGCTTGGGTCTTTGCAGCCAAGAATATTCCTAGAACCAGGCATTATTACCATTTCTAATTTCCCAGACATTGCGTTGTTGAATTAAATCCTTGTGCTATTTAGCTGCATTCTAGATGAGAGAACCCAAGCCAACTTTTGTGAATCTGATTAAATCATCAACCAGTCAGTTATTGGCATATTTTGTTGTCCAAAGGATAGCCCAGGGTGTATGTAGCTCTGAGATCCATTTCCACTAGATGCGAGCTCCCATGACCGCATTACTATTTTGAGGATCACATAGCCCAGTACCTCTGTATATTTTCAGAAGGCATACTGTAGCTCATTTTACCAATGCCCATTTTCTCTTTTGGCCTGTGTTTCCCCACAAAAAAGTTCTTTGAAGATTTCTAATTTCTTTGAGGACCCATTTTTCCACTGCCAGAACTAAAAAAATGTAAAGTGGCATGGATTGTAGCATGAATTTGATTAGGACTAGATGGCTTGCCATGTTTAGCACCCGATAAGTCCAGAAAGAGAGATGGGATTCCAATTTTTCCAAGAGTAATTTCCAAGAGGAGTGTTTTAAACCAGTATCTGTCATGGGAGTGCCCAGGTATTTGGAGGGAAGAGCAGCTATTGTAAAACCCGTGATTCGAGCTATTGAGGCTTTGGTTATAGCAAGGGTATGAAAGAAAAATATCTGGGATTTGATTTTGTTAATCCAAGCTCCAGACGCATCCGAGAATTCAGAAAAAATGGTTTTTAATTTGAGAGCATCCTAGACCGAGGGATGGCCAAACAACATGTTAACGTCCATGAATTGTTGGTGGGTGAAGGCAGGGGTGTTGGGAAAAGTAATTCTTCTTAGTTGTTGGGTTTGAAGAGCTTCCTTGATGCACCTTCCCAATCCTTCTGCGATTATGACAAAAAGAAAAGGGGAGAGGGGATCTCCTTGCTGGATGCCTCTGGAGGGGTGGAAGGGATCCCATTGATCAAGATGGAGAAGAAGGAAGATAATATAAGGCTCATGACCCATCTGACCCAGGGGGAAGAACCAAAAGGCTATCAACATTGTGTGAATATATTTCCAGCTTAAACTATCAAAAGCTTTGGAGAGGTCGACTTTTAGGAGCATACCTAATTTTTTGGATTACTTCAAGGAGTGTATAATCTCGTGAGTGAGAATGATTCCGTCCATGATTTGTCGTCCTTCCACATAGCCTGATTTCTCTAGTGATATGAGTAAAGGAAGCAAAGGTTTTAGTCTCAAAGCAATAACTTTGGAGATGATTTTGTATATGAAATTACATAGAGGAATGGGCCAGAATTTGTCTGGAGTCTGAGAATGGTCTTCCTCATGGATGAGAGCTATAAAGGTTGTGCTCAGAGAGGGAAGCAACCATCTATTAGTTCTGGATTCCTCAACGACTTGCCATAACTCTTCTTTGGTAAGATCCCAATATCTGTGGAAGAAATTGGAAGTGAAACCATCCGGGCCAGGTGCTTTACCTTCTTTAAGATGTCACATGGCATTCTCCAGTTCCTGCAAAGATATTGGCCTGAGGAGGAGCTGATTGTGTTCCTCAGTTACGATCTTTGGGATATTCTTAGTAATTTTCTCAATAGCCTGCAATCTATCTCTTTGAGGTTCCTGGTGTACCTGCTTAAAATGAGTAAGGAACTCTTGTTTGATGTCCTCATGTTTTTTTAATTGATCCCCCTGTGGATTCTGGATATATGTGATGTTGTTATTCATTCTTCTTTTGATAGTAGTGCAGTGGAAGAACTTTGTGTTTCTTTCGCCCTCTTTAAGCCATCTGATTCTTGACTTTCGCCCTCTTTTGGATAGTTGTGTTTGCAGGTGTTTTTCCAGCTCCGAGTTTTCTTTAGACTGTCCTTCCGTGATGATCTTCTGCTATAGTTGTTTCATCTCTTGATGCAGAACACGTTATGCTTGGAATATATTCCCAAAGGTATTCTGGTTCCATTGTTTAATATTTTTCTTGAGATTTTTTAGTTTTTGCTAGAATTGATACATTTTTGTACAATCCAGGGGTTTGAAAATTTTCTAGACTGCATGAATCGGATTGTTAATATCTAGGTGTAGCATCTAGAAAGCCTTGAAGTCGAAAGGCCTTCGTTTGGTGTTATCTGGCCTTTGCCATTGAAGCGTGATAGGCCGATGATCTGATCTTGAGATTGGTAAGATCAATGCCGTGAAATCCCCACCTAGATGGATTGCATTATCTGATAGCAGGAAGTGATCAAATCATGAGGCGATTTGATGTGCACCTTCTTGTTTGTTATTCCATGTGTATATTCCATTGTTAGATGACATATCTATGAGATAGTTGTCTTGGATGAAGTTTTTGAAGTGAATGCTTTCATTGTCCAATTTGGCCCTGCCCCCTCCTTTTTCTTCCAGCCTTGTTATCATATTAAAGTCTCCTCTTGTGATCCAGATTGGATGTGTTCTTTCAGAGTTAATCAAAGCTAAATTATTCAATATTTCTATCTTATTCATTGCTTCCTTGGGGAAGTAGACATTTGTTATATGACCATGTACATTTGTCCCTATAATATGGAAGGTTGGTTGAATAAAATGCTTACTCACATGAATATTATCAAGTGTGATAGCTCGTTCATCGCAGATTATCACTAGTCCTCCTGATGCACCAGAGGCATCCACTGCTGCCACTTTGCTACCTCACCATGCTTTTGCAAGTGTCTTTTAAAGTGTTGTAGAATTACATTTGGTTTCTTGTATGAAAAAGATTGGGGTTTCTCTAGTTGAATTATGTTTTTTATGAGTTTACATTTCCTGGGGCTGTTTAGCCCTCAGATATTCCATGAGATGAGCTTCATGATGCACTGCTAGGTAGGGGGTTTTAATACTTTGTAAGCTTGGAATTCCACCAGCATTTCCCCAATGCAGATGGTTCTCTGTAGATCGGTTTTCCTGCCTCTTTTTTTATTGTCTTTAGGAATATTTTGACCATCCCATTGACTCCTAGGTTTAATGCCTAAAGATCTTTGTAGCTGTGCTCTGGAGAGGATGGCTTATAATCTTTCTCGTTACCTCTCCGGCATTTTGTCGTATTCTTTTTTCTTGCAAGCATGTTCTAATAGTAGTATATCCAAATCTCCAATGTCAAAGTTCTCTAGCTCCTCTTCCATGTGCTGGGCCTCACTTCATTCCATTGTTGTTTCTGCTACAGTGATGCTTTCCTATTGCATGTTGTCAAGCTCCATGCCCTAAATATTCCATTTCGAGGAGAGACTGGGGAAGGCAAAGTTAAGATCTTTGGCACGTGCAGACTTTTGGGCCATCTTAGAGCTCGAGGGGGTGGAATGAGGAGTCATCTTGGTGATGTCCTTCGAATGGTTAGGGATTTCATAGTTATTTAGTTCTGGCTGATTCAGGGTGTCAAAGCTATTTCTTGTGGAAGGCATTGAGGTATTGGCTATCGGATTTTTAAGGCTAGAAGAGGGTTTCTTGTGATTCTTTTTACGGCTAGTGACCTTGGTAAAGACATCTGAGTCACATTTATCTACATTGGAGGAGATCGAGGTTTTCATATTTGAAGCGCAGTCTCGAAAGAGATGGCCAAGGGAATGGCATTTCCTGCATTGGAATGGAACACTCTCATAATCTGTTGATTGTATCCATTCAAAACCATCATGGTACAGACTTACCACATTCGGGAGAGCTTTGCTGAGATGCATATAGATGCAAATTCGGGCATAGGAGGTATATCACCTGAGTTTCGTCTCCTCTGTGATTTTAATGAACTCCCCTAAACCATTCCCGACATCTTGCAGCGAGTCTTCATCCTAATACTCCAAAGGAAGGGAATAAAGGCGAATCCACACTGGTGCCCAGCTTAAGTCCTCTTTGTCTGGATTGAATCTTTCAATCCAATCTGTCAGATATAAACCTGCTGCATTGAAAAAATATGGTCCTCCATCAAGGACTCTGTTTCAATCTTCTATAAAGTTGAAAATCACTGTAAAGAAGCCTTTAGTCCCTAACTGCAAGGTAATGTGCCCTTTTGGTGGCTATCCAGCCATGCAAAGCTTTCTCTATGGGCCAAAAGCCTATAAAATTTCCAATCAGGGAATGATCCTTCATTTACTGGATTTGAGTGTTCATCTGATGGCTTGGGAGCTTAATCTTAGGTCTTTCAGCTGCTACAGGCTTACATGTGGCTGACGCCGCCTTGGGAGCTTGATTCTTGTTTGTATTGTTTGGCAAAGTTTTTGGTTTTGGTTTGGAATCTTCCTAATGTTCTGTCCTGACATCTTCAGTGACATTGGGGGGAGGCACCATATCCTCCCCCTAAGGGGTTTCCATTGCTTGCAAACTGATCCTTTATCGTGTAGTGTTTGTATCTTTACTACTGAGTGAAGACAGAATACCGTGGCCTGTGCAAGTCTGCTGTTCGACGGTCTGACTCAAACTCTTAATTATCTGCTCTATTAATTCTATATCAAAAGTAAATTTCATTTCCTAAACTAAAGCAGACTTTAACACAATAATTATGTCTAATCAACTCCATGCAACATAACGACGTATGAAAGATTTAAAGTAAATGTTTTCTTCAAGTCACCTAGGAACAATAAACTATTTTGCTACTATCCATTTTACAACGAATATTCATCACTTCATTTAAATTTTAAAGTTAAAATAACCACCTTCTCATGTGTTTTACGTACACAACAATTCAAGCAATCTTTAACTATTATTTACCAGGAATGACACATGAAAGATTACAAATATTCACAATGGCACTTACATGTAAACTCCTCATTTTTCTATATAATTATGAGTTATACTCTCTCGCATGCCACTTATATTATATGGGACAATCTAATAATTAGAAACTTAATACATTAAGTCCATTTTTTATTGGAGATAGTAGTAATAACCTCAAAATGTTAAAATCATCTCGTCCAATTAATTCGAAGATTAATTCAATTTTAACACCCTTGATATTAGTACCATTGAATAAAATGGAAATTTTATGACGTGCGATAAATATTGTGCTATGAAATCTTATAATCACGATAAGTGGCATACAAACAATTAATAATAGGTAGTAAGGGAAGGTGTGATAATTGACAAGTGCCAAAGAAGTAGTTATATAGAAAAATAAGTGTGTAGGGATGGAAATGTGTGTGGAATAAAAGAGTTGGGAAGCAGAATTATATGTGGGGAAATGGATGTGTGGATGGAATCTGTGTGTAGATCAAGGGACACTAATTTTCTTTCGCAAACATAAAAACTAACTAAGTATAAAAAAAATAAAAGAGATATTTGTTGGCATTATGGCTAGAGTGTTGTCGTTGATGGAAACCTACTTGATAAATATGTAGACAATGTGATAACATGATTTTTATGCAAAGTAATATAGATATTATAGGTACTATTACAAAGGAATGTCAGTTTATAGACAAATGGATGGTAAAAGTAAAGTTTGAGAAAGTATACAAGGGTCCTGAGAAGAATCGCCGCATACATACATAGGTATTGTGAATAAAAGTTCCATACATAATCTGCACCATGGTAATCTGGATACCATGTGTCTTTACAATGGTATTTTCCCCTAGTAATGGGTGTGACAATGGTTATTTGATCCCATCAAACAATACCAATGACATTACTAAGTGATTAGTGTAAGGGACTGACTAAGGCTAAATTTATATAAAGAGATGGAGATCAATGTGTTATGTGTGCAAGTTAAGAGTTATTAATGTGTAATATGATCTGAAACAGGTGTGCACCAGGGAGCAAGGAGAAGACTCACATCTAAAAGATATAAAGAATGTTGACATATATGTTTGTCTTATTTAATTATTGAAAATGTCTAAGTAACTAACAATGATAGATTTGTGGTTGTAATGTCAACGTAATCTAAATGAAGTATTCAAAAGTTTATAATTCTTACAGTCAGGGTTATAGAGAGTAAGATTTTGTTTTCAACAAAAGGTTTCAGATCTATACATAGGTGTGTTTGGGAATATTCGTGTACATACACATATCTATATATGCAAGGCCACACATAAGTTCTTTGAATTTATATTCCATTTTGAGATCTGTACGCGGGTGTTGTGCATGGTAAGTGTGTACATACAATGATATGTTTTGTTGACATGGCATACATATACTATGGTTTTGGAGTATGCCTTGTTGATGACATTTGACTAGTTTGGTTTTGATTCCTTTTGTTTGTTGATGATGTCTATAATTTGACGATCTGTATCTGATAGTGTTGATTGGGTTAAATGTGGATTGATATATTGACTATTAATTATGATAAAGTATGGTGATCTATGTTTGGTTCAGTGATATCTGAGTGGTTCAAGTGATATGTTATTGATGGAATGATATATATATGGTTTATTGATTGATGATTCAGTGTTCAGTATTCTAAGATCTATACACAGGTGTGATACAATGGAAAGGCATATATATGAGATATTTCTTCAAAACAATGGTGTATACATTCTAATATATGACTCATTAGGGTTTAAAGGAACAACACTATGTTTCTATATCATTTGGTATGTTGATGAATGCTTGTGCATTGGTATGTTCTCATTGTTTATATCTCATACATAATAGTTTGATGTAGTTGCAAGTGTTGGATGAGATTCAGTGATTGGTTTGCTAATTTTATAGTTATTTATTATGTTTAGTGTTTATCTTTCAGATTGAGTATTCGATTTGATATTGATCTTAATGATGGGTGTGGATCAAATCTAAAAATATGATGAAATATGGGCTATAGGTTTGATGTTTTGAATCAGATGGATCTAGTATGAAATATTATGAAACGTGGTTCACAAAGGTGCTAAGGGTTCAAGACTTCATTGAGGGATTCGAAGCTTCCTTCTAATAATAGCTAGTAAATCTTATCAGGCAGTAGGTGCCCCTTTCAGTAGGAGCTAGTAAACAAGATTAGGGGATGAGAGCTTCATTCCAATGGGTGTTGGAGAACCAGAGAAGATTGTAGCCATCCGCAGGTGGGTGCCTACATACTGGTAAGAGTATGCACTACTACAGGATTGTAGAATTTTTTTAATAATAATAAAAGAAAAAGAAAAAGATGACGACGACAGTGGTTTTCTCCAATGCTAGGTTTCCACCTAAAATACTGGTGTTCATGTGTGTTCAGATGTTTCTTTTGTGTTGATGATCTTCTTGCTCTTTAATACTTATGGTTTATGCTTAATGAATTAATAATTAAGTAATGATGCACTAGCCAAGGATGAACAATTAATGAAATAAATGATAAATTAGTTATCTAGATATATGTGGTTTCATTTTGCACAGTCATGCACATATGTTGATTTCCTAAATGACAATAGCATACATAAATCATAATAAGGAATTGAAAATCTAATGTAAGTTTAAAATACTAATTCACCCCTCCGCCCTCTCAGTATTTTTCCCAACAAAATTTCAAGGGTCAACACAGAAAAGGTTGGGCCAAAAGGAAATACTAAATTTATAATCATGTTGGAAACATCACTGGGTATTCAAAATTTGATGTAAATGATAAATAATAAATTTGCAATGAATAAAGTTAGAACAGGTAATAAATGATTATTTATTTCCTTCGCCACTAGACCGTGGCCTAGTCCTGAAGTGAAGTTCTCCTTATGAACTTCCACTTTCCGACAATGCAAACATTATTGCAAATCGACAATGAACTTAATTGAAATATTCATTATATTTTGACATCCTTGATATTAGCACCATTAAATGAAGTAGAAATTTAATGAAGCGAGATTAATATTATGCCTCCACATCTTGTAATCATGAAAAGTGGTGTATAAGAAATCAATAATATCTAGTGATAGAGTATGTAGCAAATCACAAATGATGAAGAAGTAGTTGTACAAAACAAAAGCTATGTGGAGACAACAATGTATATGGAATAAAACACTTGGCAAGAAGCATTATGTGCCAGAGAACAAGTATGTAGAGAGAACAATGATGTGGACCAAGGAACCCAGACTTTACTCCATGCACATGAAATTTTGCTAATGTATAAAAATGCTTAAGAGAGAAATTTTGAGTGTAAACATGCACAAAGTGGGACCAAAGGAAATATTTAATTTATAATCATGTTTCAAAAATGACTCATGTATTTAAAGTTAGAGGTAAATGATAAATAATAAATTTGTAGTGAATAAAATAAAAAGAGGTAGTAAATGATTATTTATCTTTTTAATTACCTTACTGTGACAAGGGCCTGAAGTGAAGCCTACTTTATGCTCTACAAAATTCTAATAGAGTAAACACTATTGCAAATTAGTAGTGATACTTTATCACAAATGTTCTTAAAAGGCCAAAATATTTTTTTCCTTTTTTTATGTTTTGATCTTCACTCTCAGTTATGTGAAATGCCCTTACTTGTAACATAAATCAAACAAATTTCAATTTTTTAATTTAATTTTGTTTTGAAACTTCCAAAAATGGATAATGATTTTAAGGATCATCATATTTTTACTATGCATAAAATTTATTGATGATGACATCATGTATTTCAAATCTTGTAAAATTTTGGACCCAAAATTTAAAAAATTCTATCTTGAATTTTCCATGAAAAAAATAATTTAAGCTTGAATTGTCAATGACATTTAGCAGTAAATGCCATCTTTCCCTATGTAATTATGAGTTTTTACTCTCACATGTGACTTTTCTTGGACGATACATGGTAATAAATAAAAAATTAATAGATTAACATTTTTGTTTATGGGATATGGTGATAGTAAACCTAAAATTTTTAAAACAACCACATCTATTTAATTTGGAGATTCATTTCCTTTTAACATCCTTGATATCAATATCATTGAATGAAATCAAATGTTAATCAGGTAATATAAATATCGTATCTTGAAATACCTTGATCATGACAAGCCACATGGAGGAAATCAATATTGGTTGGTGAGGAAAATGTGAGAAGTGACAAATGCATAAGACATAGTTGTGAAAAATAAGAGGTTTGCGGAGTAATGGATACATGTGAAATAAAGTATTTATGGAAGAGCGGGTATTAGATGGGTAATTTCTATGCTGAGACAATGCATGTGCGGAGAAAGGAACACAAACTTTCTTCTTCACACATGAAATTTGGCCAAGTATAAAAACATGTAACAGAGCAATTTCAAGTCTTAAAATTCACAAGGTGGAGGAAAATGAGATATATAATTTATAATCACGTTGGGAAAACAACCAATGTATTTAAACTTCAATGTAAATTATTTATACTTAGGCGTAAATGATAAATAATAATATTGTGGAGAATTAATTAATAAGAGGTAAGAAATTATTATTTATATTCTACTAACCAAATAAAGAAAATAAATGTTTTAGAGAACATATAAGAAATTAAAGAATATGTTTTATAGAAGAAAAAAAATTACATTCTAAAACAAGTAAACAAGTCAAATTAGCAAACATCAATCTTAAACATCATGAATTATTAGAAGGTAACTTGAATATTATTTAAGAAAAAATATTCTCTTTTTTTTTTTATCAAGTAAGAGTAGGACCTTCTATTAATCTATCCAAAAATACATAATTTACATGAAGCCACCCCTGCACTATGAGAGTTCAACAAGTAACAGGGCAGGCAAAACATTAGCCACACACCTAATCCATGAGAAACCCAAACAAGAAAGCTGAGGAGTTCCAACCAAAAACTTTGGACAACAAACAATCAAAAGACCACGCGCTAAAAATGGTCCAAAATCAAACCACATTTAAATCTCTCTTATGGACCCAAAGAAAACTTTAGGCCATCTCTCTAAACTTTTTCGGGTCTGCGACACCAAACCAACTAGCCCAAACGTATCTACATCATTGATCACCCAACATAGATCCAAAAATCTTCGTACATATTGGGTGGATAAATAGCTCGAGGTATAACCACCCAATGAGAGCGGTTTTCTCTCGCCCCTCTCTGCTACATGTCGCACAAAGAGTGGAATCGAGAGCTTTCCTAAAAAAACTAGAAAGCACAAGGACCCCATCTAATAAACCACAAGTGGTTGTGGAAACGATTGCCTCGTGGAAAATATTTCTCACACTATCGCCAAGCGATAACCGATAATCATGTCCATCAGACGGTTCATGAGCGAAAAGAAAATTAACGACCATCAAAGAAAAAAGAAAATTAACGACCGTCAAGTCAATCCTCCCAGACCCTCTGCCAAACTCCATCAAAGTGAAAGGAAAATTAACGACCAAACCTATGGTGCTCCCTGAGTCGGTCCCTTCGCCACACCTCTGATGGAATGCTAAGCTTTGGTTTGTGGCCAGTGCCAAATTGGGTGGCTGAATTAGGGTTCCCTGTCCTCTCGCTTGTCTCCTGGATCATTTAGATCCATCTTGTTGGTCCATAGCTCCATATCTTTGTTCGCTTGACAAAGACAGTCCTCCAACAGTTTTCCTAGGGGTAACAAATCCCAGACATGTCGAGAATCCCTATCCATATTGGTGACTCCTTTGTTCACCAAATGGTCCACTAACATGTTATCTTTCCTTTTCACATGGACAAATCTGACAGTTCTTAAAGTTTGGAGATGGGAGTAGATACGATGAAAGACCTGCAAAAGCTTCCAATTCTTCGACACTTTATGAGGAGAAGTGGCATTGCATATTTTCTTGGCTACTCTAATGGTCAATTCCAAATCTTCTTCAATGATAACATTCTATGAATTTGAATCCACCAATATTTCCAAGATTTTCTCTAATGCCATGAGCTTTGCCATGTTATTAGTGGGCTTCCCCAAGTCGCCATGGAATATCTTCTTTGTTTGACCCTGATCATCTCTTATAGCACCCCCAAAGCCAGCTAACCCTTTGTTGCCCTTAGATTCTCCGTATATATTAGCATTTAAGAAAACATAAGGAGGAGGCTTCCAAATGTTGATCGCTATTTTTAATTGGCTCACTCCCTTAATTATGCCCTGTGGGCTTATAGACTGTAGACCCAAGTGAAGTAGAATACTCACCTCTTGGGGTAGAGGAGGATCCTTGGAAAGTGTCCTCAAAAAGCTTCTTAAAGTGTCTTTGAGCTGCCTTAGAATTTGGTCAATTAAGATTTGGGGCTCGCTTGCTTTTTTTTTGAAGATTCGACTATTGCGCTCTTTCCAAATATTTTAGATAACAAAGCCTGGAACCAGAAGCCAGGCTTTATTAATGATTTCATCCTTTGAGAAGTTTTTCCTCTAGTTCTTCAAATTGTTGGATATGATTAGTCCATCCCTATCTATTTGTCTGAAGGTAAAGGTCACCATTTCCACATGTTGGATGCGAAAGGACAAAGGTTGAGAAGGTGTTCCATCGTCTCCTCGTGTGAGCCACAAAGGTAACATTTGGAAGGACCAACTAAGCCTTTTCTTAGGAGATTGACCCAAGTTAATATTTCCTTTAATGCACCAACCAGATGAATAATTTTATTCTCATACAGTGGGGGCTCTGCCATAGTTTCTTCTAGACCTGTTCAAGATTCATATAGTTGAATCCTATTATTTCCTGTTTAGCTTCTTTGAGGTTAAAGTTACCTTTGGTATTTTTTCCCCATCTTAATTGGTCACAAAAGGAGGATACCAAAATCCTTTTATGATCTAGATCCTAGGTGAGAGCCTCTGCCTGGGCTTTCAGAGGACTCTCATCACTATGACCTAGATCCTTCCACTTCCTCCATTTTCCGTTATTCCTTTCTTGGTCCCAAAAGTCTTTCACCATAAGTAGACCTTTGCTATCTAGGTCCCCATTGAGTGTTGATAATTCATGCTTATATAGATTGTGTTCTTGTTTCTAGTTGTCCTCCCAAAATCGTTCTAGGTTCCATTCTCAAATTTCCTAGAAACTATGTTGCTGAACAATACTTTTATTTTCCCAGTTGAGGTTCCAAATATGGGAGCCCCTGATTTACCTGAACATTCTAATATGGTCCTTCTCCTACCAATGCTTGGCATATTTTTGTTTCCAAAGCTTAGCCCAAGGAGCTGTTGACTCCTTGATCCACTTCCACCAAAGTTTGGCTCCCGAATCTCTGTTGAGGGTTTTAGGGTCATGAAGCCCCAAGCCATCATGGATTTTGGGCTTACATATCTTGTCCCAAGCTAATAAAGCCCACTTCCTTTTTTCTTCTCCTCTGCCCCAGAGAAAATCCCTTTGTATGCTCCTAATTTGTTGCTTAATACCCTTAGGAGCAAGAAGAATTGAGAACATGAAAATGGGAATTGCCTGCAGGATCACCTATGTGAGCACCAGATTCCTTGACAAATTTAGTGACCCACATGTCCATTTTCTAACCTTGTCTTGAAGTTTAATTATAATTGGCTCCCACACTTTCTTGCTTAGACGTTTATCAGTTAGGGGTATGACTAAATACTTGGAAGGTAGTTGTTCCCTTTGAAACACCAGAATTCTGGTAATGTTTCTCTGAATAGCAATATTAGTGTTCAAGAAAAAAACTTTGGATTTGTTGAGGCTTACCTCTGTGCCAGCTACCATAGCAAAGTCATTTAAGATTCTTTTGATTGCTTTGGCTTCCTTGACTGTGGGTATGGCCTGCAGCATTGTGTCATCCACAAATTGTTGATGAGTATTTGCCACTCCATCCAAGGTGAGTTTCATGCCTTGTATTTTCCCTTCAGCATCTTCCATTTTGATCGCTCTTCCTAGCCCTTCCATCATGAAAATGAAGAGGAAAGGTGAAAGTGGATCTCCCTATATGAGACCTCTAGAGGGAGTGAAGGTTCTTGAAGGAGCTCCATTAATCAGTATGGAGAAGCTAGTCATGGTTACAAGTGCCATGATCCATCTTATCCAATTTTGGTTGAACCCATAGGCTCTCAAAATTACTCTTATATAAGACCAACTTAGCTTGTCATAGGCTTTCAATAGGTCCAACTGAATGATCATACCAACTTGTTTGTTGGTTTTGAGAGAGTGAACGACCTCATGAGCTTGGATGATGTTGTTGAGGATTTGTCTTCCTTGCACATAGCCTGTTTTCTCCTCTAAGATGAGAGATGGTAGAAGGGGCTTGAGTCTATTGGCTATCACTTTAGAAATAATTTTATACACCACATTACATAGGGCTATGGATCTAAAATGATCCATAGTTATGGCATTTTCCTGTTTTGGAATAAAAGCTATGAAGGAAGCATTAAGAGCCTTCAGAACATTTTTGGATTTTCTTGAGTCTTCCACAACCTCAAGGATATCCTATTTGACTATATCCTAGCAGGCTTTGAAGAAGTCTACATTGAGCCATCCAGGCATGGTGCTTTTCCATTTTGTATTTCATTAATCACTTCACTAACCTCCTCCTCTGAGACTGGCCTGTTGAGATTGTGGTTATCCTCTATGGTAAGCAGCTGAGGGATATACTGAGTGAATTGGTCAATGAACCTGGATCTATCTTTCAGTGGCTCCTTTGCTATGTTGAGGAAGTGTTGTACAAGGGCCGATTCCATATCATTGTGAGAGACAAGATCAATCCCTTGATAATCTTTGATCTTTGTGATCTTGTTGTGTGCCCTATGGGCCATGGTGGATCTATGAAAGAATTTTGTATTTCTTTCACCCTCTCTAATCCACTGTATCCTTGATTTTTGTCTCCAGAAAAATTCCTCTTGCTTGCAACGGTCTTCCCAATATGCTTGCAAAGAGTCAGTTAGATTTTTCTGCTCTTTGGTGAAGCCATCTGTAATGTTAATCTGATTGATTTCCTAGAGATTTTGCTCAATTTCTCTTTTGTCTTTCAATATATCCCCAAATTCCTTTTTGTTCCAATCTTTAAGTCTAGATTTGATGTTTTTAAGTTTCCATTGGAGCATGAACATTCTAGTGCCCTGAATGTTCAAATCCTTTTGCCACCATTTATCAATGTTGTTGGTGAATTTAGGGTGAGAGAGCCAGGCGTTTTCAAACCTGAAAGGTTCATTTCCTTGTGTGCCCATCAAGGTGGCTTCCAGCTGTATAGGCCAGTGGTCCGAACCTCCAAAGGGTAGAATAGAAGTTGTCATGGCCATGTATTATAGAAATATTTAGGCACGGCAACCCAAATCTTATATGTCAATAAAATAGAGCTCATAAACCCCTAAAAGAGTTGTTTCACACCCTAAAAGAACATGGTCATATGATTACATCATTCGCCAAAAGTTCCACCTAAACAACCATCCAGAAATGGCCAACGCTAGACCATACTAACTGCTACACTGGGCAGGTGTGATGCATAATGAGTGGTACACTGTTCAGGTGTGATGCATACTAATTAGGCCTTCTGTAGGGTGCGATGAGTGAGGATGTACAAATTTCCAAGACAGTTTGCTAAGTGGATGCTCATGGGATCTTCTAGAAACTTCTCTTATGACACTTGCCTCTCTAAATTCGTCTAGGGATGAGTAAGAGATCCAAGAAATCTCCAATTGGAACCAAATGCAACAAGTGGAATGACACTAATGAAAACCCTAGAGATGACTCACACCCTTGCACACATCTATAAATGGATCCCTCATCTAAGAGATATAAAGGCTGGAATTTTGTGAATTGCAAGGAAGTGCTGATGGTTTGTAATTGAGAAAGGAGCATTGTATTTTTGGTGTGATCTTGCTATTTCATGAGGTGAAGAGGGATTGATGTTGGGAGGATGATGCTGAATCAGATAACTGGGTTGTAATTCTCCCTTCTATTTAGTAAAGCTCTTCAAGTTTTCTTCCATATAATTGTGAAATTGTGAATGCTATGATTTGTAAATGCTATTGTACGTTCATTACATATCTGATTATGCAATGTTTATGATATAATAGATCAAGATGCTTTGACGGTTATTTGTTATTGTGTTTCTATAGGTACTCTCCAAGCGGGATAAGTACGGGGAGGAGTTGCAAGCTCTGTCATGGGGAAGAGAGATCAAGTGAAGGATTAAGCAAAAGTTTCAGGTTGGTTCCATTATCTTTCTCTTATCTATTATACATAGAAGAAATCGTGAATTTCTTTAAAACTGTTATTTCTAGGGTAGCTACCAAACCTAGAAGGCTAGTCATTCGAAAAGAGACTAGTTTTCCCAGAAACATAATGGTGACTCCGTTGGGGATAAAATAGATGTTTTTTTGTTGTTATTGCTTGTTTTATAAACTATAGATAGAGCCTAAAGTAAGCTAGGTAGTCTTCGAACTACTCGTGATTTGCAATTACATAGTAGATGAATGTTGCGTTAATCAATCTCTGGTTTATTTGTATGAATTAAACATTTGACTTACAAGAATTATAGATGCCCTTTTGGTATCTTAGTAACCTCTCAAAACATTCCTCTATACTTTTCTCTTTATTGTCCATCATAGCTCGGCTTAACACACTGAAAACAGCTACAAATCTGAGCCAAAACCCATTTCAGTAGCGCTCCCTAGCCCATCACATTGTCTGTCACTGTAAACCAGCATGGTTCGCACCTCCTAAGTCTGCAAAGTGCCATGCACCCCTGTTTCTATGAAGCCCAGGTGTAATGACTCACTAAACCTATTTCCATCCTAGAAATTTGGGGGTTTTGTCCTTGTTTTCAGTTTTGTTTAGTTGATATGCTACTTATGAATAGTGCCTCCTTACTAAAGCCTGCTTGTGTCAGATAGATCAACCTCCACTGATTAGGATTAGTGAATGTTTTTTGTATTTGTTCATCATTTACAATTCTTCCTCGAAAAGTTGTTTAAATCAATGTTTCGCTTTGATGCAAAAAGTGTCGTAACTGTCGTTTTGTGTCAAAAAGATTAGTGTCGTGGATTATTCCTTCCCTAAATAGTCGATTGAACTTTTTGTCATGTATTTGATTTGATTTTTTGATATTCAAAGTGTCGAAAACATTTTCTTATTCAAAATTGAAGTGTCGTTTAGTCTTGCTTTCTCTTTTGAAAAAGAAATTGTCAAAAATGTATTTTGTTTTTGGGAAAACTATTGTCTTTTCGAACAACTAGCCCTCTAGGTTTGGCAGATACCCTAGAAACACTAGGCCCATGAGAAGGAGGTCATGTGAGATAATAAATCTATCGAGTTTGGAGTAAAATTTAGAAACCCCTCCCTTCTTGTTATTCCAGGTGAAGGTTCCATTTATTGTTTTAGTATGTTGTAACTCTGATCGAAAAATATAAGACAATAGAGATAAACCCAAGAAATAAGATAGAAATTCTTCTTTATTATCAAACCCTTATGGTAGGGCAACACCATAGATTCACTCCTTAAGGAAGGAGAATACTCCACAAGCTATATGCTTGTTCATACAAGACTATTTCTCTTCATATCTCTCCAT